>CM048663.1:1825000-2040000 GCA_026401315.1 Dysphania ambrosioides | reverse complement strand
GACATACTTGAAACATTTTGGACAGAAGTTATACTCAATTTTTTTTAGAACAATGAGAACATTCGTTTAGAATAATAACACAAAGTTTTAGAACAATAAGACATACTTGAAACATTTGAACATAAGTTATACTCGACATTATAAAATATGTAATTTGACATGTATATGTTAAAATTTTAGTGATGTTTGAATATTTTTATATTTTTGGAATCTTGGAAATTTGAAATTTTATGAAATAATAGTTTTGAACTATATAACAATAGTTTTGAAGTATAGAACAATCAGTAACGACGTTTATAACAATCAATTTCGAAGTATAGAACAATCTATAAAGATGTTTAGATCAATCAGAACACTAGTGGAAAAAACCACATATGCTCCGGTTTTTTGAAGGCTTTATGCTCCGGTTTTGGACCGAAGTAGATTTAACCGGAGCATATTGCAAATATCTTTATGCTCCGGTTTGAACCGGAGCATAATGGAAACTTTATGCTCCGGTTCTTGGAAAACCGGAGCATATAATAGCATTTTATGCTCCGGTTTTCCAAAAACCCGAGCATAAAGTCTAATTTTTTTTTTTTTTTTTTTTTTTTTTTTTGCAAATGCTAATTATTGTTATTGGAAATATTATTCAATGCGAATATTAGAACAAAGCAAGCTCAAAGGATTTCAATACTCTTTATATAAAACTAAGATTCAAATATAATTATACATGATTAGAGTTACAAACTAAATTATACATAACAACTAAATATGTATATATATAGATATAAATATAGAAATTTGCTACAATAACAACTAAATATGTACATATATAGTTATCTAATCGGTCACAACAGGCTGTTTAAAAAGAGTACGATCACAGGAGAACTAAAACAGCTTTTCCTTACTGATAATTTATTCAGCCTCAACAAAGTTACAAGGGAAGATTCAAGAACTTGAAGTTGCAAAATGATCGCAGTTGCACTCCTGGAAAACCTCAGCTTCCGTTTGCTACAGGTCTAAAAACTCACAATTAAATCAAGCACTATGAAACGCTGAACTGATACAGCTACTGCAGATTCTTCAGCAAATGACCTAACAAGAGAGCAAGATGTTAGCATACTTAGACTGACACACTTAGATTAAAATACAGATTGGCACAGCTCAATAAAATGGTCTGTGTTTTCAGAATACTGAAGGTCTGTGCGTAAGTTAGCATACTGAAGGTCTGTGCATAATGAAGAATGAAGAATAAAAGTCTGTACATAATACAATGAAGAATACTGAAGGTCTGTGCACTGAATAAAATGATGATACCATCTATGAGCAAGAAAACTATGAACTATGTGCACACTTGGAAAATATAAGAATTAGAAAGAAACAAAAATGCAACAGCAAGCAAGAACCTCAGACAACCAATATGTAACCAGGGATCAAAACTAGACAGAACTTACAGAACAAGCAATACCTAACAGCCAACAGCAAAAGAGAACCAACTAAAGTGCATACTTCAAAGGTCAAAGAATGACACTGATGCAATATTCGACCAAAAAAAAAATCAAGATTGTCTAGTCTTTCTAAATTCTGAACCTAAACAAGAATTGATTATACAACAAACAAAAAGAAAAATGTTTCAGTAAATAAAGACTAGTAAAAACTGTTAGCTGAAAGAAATTTCATATTTCTACATACTAGACCACTCAAATATCATCACGGAGGACATTAACCATTTATAAGGAACATTAATAGACTCGACACATCAGCCATTAGAGAAAACCTTTTACCATATGATGACATGTACTATCATCTCTAAACTAGTCAAGGACAATCACATGCATTTTTGAAAACATAAACATGGAAGACAATTGTAAAAAATAAACAGAACATATACCTTGGCGTTGGGAGAATTAAAGAACTTTACAACATACGGATGGTGTGCTGGGTCCTTGCTGAAAAGAGTCACAATTGGAATACTGGATTCTTCAATGAACTTTTCCAAAGCTTCCACATTGAAATCCTAAATAATATAACGAGGTTTCATAAGCTCATGGAGATGCTATAGATAACAGTTAGGTTAGCAAGAAGTTTAAAATGCATGAACTTTGTTTACCTGAAAGTCAACCACTAGCTCATCAAATGGCTTAAACAGCCTGATAGTAGGCTTAGTCAATGATGATTCACCCCTTGGTAGGAGCTTTGCATCAATTGTATGACCAAATTCGTAGTCAGAGCGCAACTTCTCAGCCACAGCAGTGAAGGTTTTGTACTCTTCTCCAGAGAACTCTGGGAATATTCCAACCTGAACAAACAAAAATTGTGAATTGCTAAACACAAATATATACAACCAGAAATGAGAATACAAGGGACAGGACATGTACTCACAATGACAACTTTGTCATCCCCAACAAAGGTCTTAGCTTCTTCACCGGTTTTGATCTCAACAGAGGCAGGACCACTCTGTTTTTTCAAATACTCGACAATTCCTTCGGCTTCACGTGGACCCTTGTACTCCTGAATATGTTTTCCACCATTCCTCACAATCTTAATTGTAGGGTAACCCTTAATGTCATACTCCGAAGCAAGCTCCTTGTTTGAGTCCTCGTTGGCATCCACCTTCGCCAAAGCAATTGGAGGATCGTGGCTGCTCAATATGGATGCAGCTTTCTCAACTCGGTCGAGCTGCCATACTCCGATGCACGAGTAGGTTGTGCCAAGGTCGATACTACTGCACTCGGACGCGGCGGAAGTGTAAAAATAGCCGGTCATTGTAAACGTAGCGCCCTGCTGCACTCCTTTGCCGGTCCTCCTTTTATAATAGCCGGCTCATTTTATAATAGCCGGTCCTCCTTTGCCGGCCATTGTAAACGTAGCGCCCTACTGCACTCGGACGCGGCGGAAGTGTAAAAATGGGGGATGTGGAAAGAGAAAGTGAAGGGTATGAATATAGCAGCTGCTGAGAGAGAGGAGGGGGAGTTAGAATTGGATGGTATACAGTGGGAGCGTGAGTGAGGGGGGAGAGCGGCTGCTTAATTATGTCATGTGGCTATATGCTCCGGTTCCTATTGAACCGGAGCCTAAAACATTTATATGCTCCGGTCCTTCACTAACCGGAGCATAAACCCTAAATTTACCCAAAAAAAAATGCATTAAAATAAGTCATAAGCATATACTCCGATTGTATATAGAACCGGAGCATATATTGAGTAGTATTTGGCGTTTTTTCCACTAGTGGAAAAAGATGTTTAGAACAATCAGTATAGACGTATAGAACAATCTATAAAGACGTTTAGAACAATATTTTCGAAGTATAGAACAATTTGTAAAGACGTTTAGAACAATATTTTAGACGTTAATATAAGTTTAGAACAATAGTTTAGGTCTATTGAACATTAGTTTTGAAGTTTAGAACACTAGTTTTGAAGTATAGAACAATCAGTAAAGACGTTTAGAGCAATCAATTTCGAAATATAGAACAATTAGTAAAGAAGTTGACAGCTGAAATTTCGAAAAAAGAAAGCAACAATCGAATTTGACAGCCGAAATGTTGAAGAAAGACACCGAAAAGGCAGAAGAAAGGGCAGTAGAAGACGAATTTTTTTTTTTGGAGAAGTGAAGAAATGATTTGACAAATCAGAAAAGTAAAGTGGGTTATCATATACCGAAGTGTCAGTTATTTTTTTTGAACCAACTGCTTTTTGTCAGTTATTGTGGTAATTACGGATTTGTCATTATTTTCATGTTAAATCTCATCCGTTAGATCTGACAAAGTGTATGGTCTTAGATGTGTTCTCACCCACAAAAGGGTTCTCACATAAGGGGGTAATGATAGCTCTCAAAATGCAATTTCACCAATACCCTTATGCACACGTAAGTGCCAAGGGACTCATATCAGTCATGTACTCATATGTCCTATTCAGAAGTATTTAAATCTTCACTTAAAAAAATAGTCATAATCAAATAATTCCCCACTAATAGAAACTATATATATATTTTTTTTTAAAATGTCGTAATCAACACATTAATTGCAAAAGAACATGATATATTGATATGATGTCAACTGTAAACTGCATTTTTACTTTTGTAATACAAAGTCCAACATCTCATATCTAGTCCATTTACGTGGGCATGCATTGATGGATCAGCCAATAAATCAGTATTAATCTTGATATGAAAATAAGAACAAGGATATCGCTATTTTTTTTATAAGAAATAATCATAATAATATATAGTCCAACATATTGCTATTGTTATGACAATCATAATGTAAAAATAATGGTCGACGCATATAAATTGATTGAAGTTGTCTTATAATATTTATTACTCTATGTGAAAATTGACTTTGAATTGATATTATACACATATTGTCATTTATCAAAGATATATATATACACACACATCTCACTTAAGGGTGTCCATTAGTGTTTTCGGGTACTCGTAAATTGGGTATCCGAATTTCTCAGGTCAGGTCATGGGTACCCGCATTCTCAATTATACATGTGATATATTGCGGCAATGGGTGGGTGTGGGCATAGAAATCTGAAAAATCCCAAGCTATACTACTGTAAATTGTATCACACCAATCCTCAAGGGCGTGTACATGCATATATACTGTCATATTTCTTACTTCTATATTTTTACATAAGCAACACTTACAGTAATAAAATTAAAGTTTTTCACAATATAAACTATGAATGAGAATAAACAAACATTACGTTAACATGTACGTGATGTTGATTGAGACTTCATCACAGAGGTTAAAAATGTTGCATGAATGAGAGTAAACAACGTACTGGGGGAGAACTTTGGAGTGAAACTCTTGAATACCAGTGGGAAATGGGAATGAACAAATTAAACAAAGGATTCCCAGTAGCAAGATTTAAGAAAAAAGGCTATAAACTGCCATAAAGTATCAGTGGCTGTGACTGAGCGATGATTTTCTGATTTTCTCTGGTTTTCTGTTTGAAATATTTTTATGACTCGGCGTATTATGTTATAAACTTATAATTGCATGATTACGCCAATGCATTTTCAATTATTTGAACGGGTCATCGGGTACCCGAATGTAATATATTGCGGCTCAATATCCGATCCGCATTTAGTCATGTTTAGCGGGTCGGGTACTCTACCTGAAAAAGTAAAAAAATTATTAAATTACCCGGTAATTACCCATCGAGTAGTCGGATCGGGTTTTGTTGAACACCTCTGCCATACCAAATTGTTGCATAAATTCCACATTTTCTACCTAACGAAGTACATATGACATATCAACGGTTCTTGCATACTTGTTATACACTATATACCTCATCTTGGTCCCTAAACTAAAGTCTTTATTACTTTCTCAGTCCCTACAAGAAAGCTTTATTCTACTATTTAGAGTCAAAATTCGAAAAGTTTGATAAAAAATTCTCATCATGTTATAAGAAATAAAATATTTAAGTAGACTCTTATTGGATGCATTTCAATGTAAATTTTTAGAATATCAAGTTTTCATAATTTTTTGTCTTACGAATCTGGAGATAAAAATGTTTAAAATTGTATTTGGGAGACCGTGAAAATCAAATGAGTTTTCTTTTAGGGACAGAGGGAGTATCAATTAATGCAGAATACAAATTCGCATTAGTAACCATACCTTATAATTCACATTAGTAACCATACCTTATAATTCACATACACATATAAATGGGAAAAACAAATACCCATAGTTTTCATATCAATGGACCACTTTGAATAATTGTATGTAGAATTTAGTTCTGATTTAGATAGGTTATATTAGCCAGCAACATGTGGGTGGTCTGCCAAACACAGAGGAAAAGCAAGGTGAAAAGGAGGGTTTGCTAAAAAGAAAGTGGGATATGCTAACTTGGGTGAAAATGTAACCTACATTATTATTACTTTCTAAATGTTGTGTGTTACTTAAGTTTGGAATGCACCAAAAGTTAATTCCACATGGTTGGCGGTGGGATGTTTATGGTGAAAATAAAGTGGCATATAACTTTTCTAAGAATAATGTGCATAGTGTGTGGTTTATGATGTGCCAATTTGCTTCCTTGTTGAAGGGTTTCACTTCATCTCTAAATCATCCAAAGTGGTCCGACTAAGAAAGATAGAATCATAGAATGCTGCATGAGTGGGTCCTCTATAACTCTAAGTCATTAGGTGGTTTATATTCCATTTGTTTTTTTTTTATTTTTATTTATGGAATTAAAATTTAAAAAGTTTGATCATAAATTCTCCATATTATAAGAAATAATATAGTCAAAATAAATCTTATTAGATGCATCTCAATGTAAATGTTTAGAATATCAAGTTTTCACAATTTTTTGTCTCACGATTTGGAGATAAAAACGTTTTAAGTCACGCCTTGAAAACCGTAAAAAGTCAAACGGGGCAAAAAAATTAGGGATAAAGATAATATCGATTTTGGGATAATCATATATGATGAGAAATATCAATAATTATTGATAAACAATCTACAATGATGTTTTTTTTTTATTCCAAGTATGTTATTTATATGGAGAGGCAAATTCACAATAGTAACTTTTGAGGGACACTAATCAATATAATAAAGCAAAATATTCATACATACAAACCTATCGAAAAACATAATGTTCTTAATAATGTAATATGGTCAAATCTCATTACAAAAAATTTGACAAATGAGATTAGAGTTTATAAGATGCTTACCATAAAGATTAAGTTATTTTAGTTATCTCATATTCTCATGTATATATATTATATGCGCATTATTTTTCATCCTTAACAATGTGTGTATGTCATCTTATGAATGTTATATGTAATGTCCATCTAACATCTATGTTTGACTAACTTCTTAATATTGTGAGTTAATATTAAGACGGCTCATGTTTTATATCGGATTAAAGATGCTCTCGTTATTGTTGCATATCCCTTCATAATCTTTCTCCTCTCTTTTCAGTATTTTTTTCGTTCCCTGGCCTTTCTTTCAAAGTGATGCAAATGCACTATTAAAAAGTAATGGCTCTATTGCTTTTGATTCAAACTATATATATGGCATCTTACTGCAACAAACAATACTAGCAATAAAAGTTTTGTTAACTTGTACTAATATATTGTTATAGTATAGAATATAAAAGTGTATTCTCTTTGACTTATTTTGATTTGCTAAATATATTTGAATTGAATGAAATATAAATTGAAAAAGGTTTTTTTTTTCCTGTCTAGAGAACGAAACTAGTTACTAGGTCGTCAATTCAGAGTTAGGATGTGGTTGAGCGAAAATGTTGCTGGTGAGCCAAGTGGTAGAGCCAACTTCTAAGCTTATGTGGTAAACAATATGCAAAAAGACATGTTAATTGGTCTCGATGTGTGTTTTAAGAAAACCCACTATGATGTCTATGCTAGTAGATGAACTTAGGATCTTGAATTTATGTGTTTGAATTGATCTCAAAGAATGCAAGAGAATTTGGTCAAAAGTGTTTCGGGAATTGGATCCCTTACCTTAAGCCCCTATTGCATATTTATAGGGTTGACAAGTGGGAGAGCTGTGGGCCTACATTTGCCACTATGAAGGACTTTGTTCATAATTCGGAGCGGGCTTCAGTTATGAGGTTCATCAAGTTGAGAATGCACAAAACTCATTGAATGGCTACTTCTCTGTCCATACAAGGGTTTTATAATAATATAGAATACAATACTACATATACAACTTATTAAACTGATTGAATTAACTTAAATTGTCTAAGTAGCTCATATTTTGAATCAGAGTGAGAGTTTCTATGAATTCGACAAGTTCTTCCCTACGCATTTCAAAAACCGAAAAAAATGTGTGTTTAATTTTAAGAAATGAAAATCCCACAACATATCCACTTAAGGAAAGTATGAGCTGCTTTTTAGAGCTTTTGTTTCCTTTTTTTCTTTGTTGTCGTGGGAATCAATAAACCAAACACTAGCTTAGATAATGATGAAAGTTAATGGTTCTTATGATGATGGTTGCTTGACTTGTGCACAAATCTAAGATAATATACATGCATGCCTATTGTTACACAAAATATACTACAGGTTTTAGCTTACTTGTCTCCAAAACAATGGTGAACCTTATGCCTTGTCTTCTCAATTGTTTGAAGGAACATATTAATTCCATGAATGATTTTGTGGTTCTTATCTTAAACTTCAAGGATTAGTTGGTTGAAATCCATAGTTCAATAATATATTTTGATACACAAGGGATAATCAAAGTTAACTTTTATTTAATTTGCATGATCAATCACATGCATACACATATGTTCTAACTCATTTAATTAGTACTATGATGGTGTGGCACAATGTTGATTATCTATTAGTCAATAAATCTGCAAATGAATGCTAAATAAACATCTTAATACTTTGATGTTAAATTGAATTGTTACAATTCTTTTAAAAGCTATAAATGCTAAGGTGAGGGTCAGAGACTCGGGGTGGGGAAAAAACTATTGAAGCACACTGTTTACAACAAAAGAAAATTTTTCTCAAAGATGTGTTGTCCTACATAAAACCAAAAAATTTCAATAGATTCTTCACCAATTAAGCTAATATTTATATTATTATTATTAAAAATAAGGAACAATATGCTACTACCTTAGTATGTTTTATATGGTTACTTGGCATTGACATAGAGTCATGCTATAATACACATTAATCAAGGATTATAAATAGTGCTAGATTTATGTGTTCATCTGAATGGAATGTCCATGACAAGAGGCAATAGGGTCTAGCCAATTTATCCTTCTCACATGTCCTTGGTCCATATGATAAAAGGTGCTTGACTTGGTTCTGCTGATCATGGGCCTCTAAATATGTCCAAGTGGCTCTTGGTCGTGATCCCAAGAGCTGACTCTATATAATGCCTAACCTGTTATATTACTGATGTTAAATTACTGAGTATAGTCTATATTGAAATGTATAGCATGAATACTTAAAAATTAGCTAGATTTGGACAAATGAAAACCTTTGTTTAACAAACAAATAACGACATGACCATGCATAATGCATACATGAAACATATGAAATATTAAAAAAAGTTGAATCATTAAATTAAGTAATCAGGCGAAATGATGCCAAGCGATTTCAAGTGGAGGGATGTTTTACTCAGTCACTCATTTGTGACGTCAATGTGACACAGATAGAGGTAGGGTACTAGGGTCATGTTATGAATAGTTAAATGCATAGATTATTCAAATTAAAATCCCACTACTATAGTTTATTCACTTGTAATTTCATGCGATCTACTATAACTACTTGTAAGGATGATCAATTGATCAATCATATCCATGTTTAAGGTCGATGACAATTAACTGTCGGTTCATCATTAACTATTTCATTAGTCAAGGTGTAAATTTTATTGGTTCCTTTTTTTTGAGCTAGTAGTGTCACTTTCTCATTTACTACTGACACATTTATAGGAGCAGCTCATATGAGTGTTTTGGAGTAAAAATGAATGAACGAAGAAATAGTGTGCAAATTGGGAGATTTCTAATTGTGTATATTTTTTTACTTTTTTATGGAAAAAAGAATATGGGCAAATTCCCAATTTGGCATTAGAGTCAACAATGTAACTTGGAGTCAAAATTATCCAAGTGGGTGTTTGATTACTTGTAATTTTTCTTCAATAGGAAAACCGAGGATCATAATAGAGATATTGACTTTATATTCATCATATAGAGCATCTGGCTAAATAGAAATGAGATGGCTTTCAATATTTGTTCACTCAATCCAACCAGGATCATTACAATCCTTGATGATTGAAAGTCCATGATTAATAGTTCATGGAAATTAGAAAACACAAATTTAACAAAGATTCCACTAAAAGACCTCAAACTCATCTCCTGGACGACATGATCTCTTCAGGGTGATTACTAACATTCCTTGAGACAGACAATGCTTGGAAACAGAAGAAGACTATAAGGGGAAGCTGATAGTTGAAGCAGGGATAGGGTGGGTGTTATATTCGAATGGAAATATCCACCTGCTACAAGTAGTAAAAGTTGTCACAACGTCAGCTCTTCACTCATAACTTCTAGCTATGTGGAAAGCCAAACAATTTCAGTAGCTCCAGGATTATGAGAACAGATAGTAGTTTAGCACTTTAGCTGTTGAGGCTCTTCGAAAGCCATCTTTTGAACCAAAGGAAGTCTAGATCTTGGTCGAGGATATTTTCCTTCTTGCAAAATCTTTTAAGTTTATGTTTTGTGTTAAAGTATAAAAACATTTAGTTGCAAGGATTTGTATGTTATCTAATCTCTCCTCCCTTGCCAAATAATAACAATAATAATAATAATAATAATAATAATAATAATAATAATAATAATAATAATAATAATAATAATAATAATAATTGTGTATGTTGATCATTATATTTGGCAGTTGTTACTTCTGTTGGAAATGACCATAAAAATGAATCTTATTTTTCAGGATTATCTTTGAGCAATGAATTTATTTTATTATCAAAATCACTAATTTTTAAAATTTCAGAAATCTACACTATAAATTTGAAATAAAAATAGTTAGGTACTAAGTTTGAAATGATAACATTAATCAAGATTTATGTGAAATGATAAAATACCAGTGGATGGATTATAAGAGGTTTTCTCTTTTGAATTTATTTTTTAACACACATCATAGACTTTAATCAAGAGAGGTGATGATGTCGAGAACATCAACTTATCAAGGTTGGTATGACATGTTGGCATTGTTGTTCTTTTAATATTGAACATAAGTAATTATTCATGGATAATTAACCATATCAAACAAGTAGAATAGATGATAAAAGGAGGAATTTTCATTACATGAGGTCAAGTGTTCCAATCTTGATGACGCTTTTTTTTTATTAACTTTGTCTAAATATATTTTAATAATATTATTTGAAAAATTTGTAGTTATCTAAAATAATATAAACTCATTAGAGAAAAATATAAATATTATTTTATCAAAAAATAAATTTATACGGAGTATTTCATACTTTTTTCTTAAACTTAAGCAACGTAGAGGGCTAAACTCACAACTGTTGCAGCTTTCCACGTTATCCAGACATCTCTCATCACTTGAGTGAGTCTTCAGTCTCTCCACCAGTTGCTGGCTTGCTGCAGTGTTTGGTAGTCACTTTTCTCTCTTGTAGTAAAATTTTAAAACAAAGAGGATCTCTCAAAAAAGCAAAAAAAAAAAAAAAAAAAAAAAAAAATCCCAAACCCACATGTACTTGACAGCTTGAGCTATTCTCACAAGATCTGTCCTTCCTCATCTCCTCTCTTCAATCTTCACCTTCAAGCTTTCCTCACATTCTTCAGGTTCTCCCTTTTATTTTGATTCTATTTTTTTCTGGGTTTTCTTTTTTCACACCATTAATGCACCCATCAAATGCTCGATTTTTTCAATTAATTAATAATTTTTTTGGGGTTTGTATAAACTTCACAAATGTTTTGAGCAAATACCCAGTTTGTGATTCTGCTTAATTTTTACTTTCTAAGCAGCATTTCCTTTTTTGGGGTGTTGAAGTGTTTGTTAGATCTGGGTTTTTGCTGTTAAAGTTACTAATTTTAGAAAATTAAGGTTTCACTCAATCATGAAGTGAAATTTGACTGAAAGGATTGAAACTTTATATCTGAGTTGCACTGACAATTCTTATTTTTTGATATTTATTTCAGTTTTTTTGGAGAGGTGTTGATATCTGAAGCTTGTTGTTGAATCTTCAATTATGGAGTTTGAAATTGCTGCTGATGCACCCCTTGATTATGTCACATTTCGAATTCTGCCTGCAAACAGGTCAGGTTTCCTGCTTAATTTGTCTGATATGTGTTTGTTAAAGATTTGAATTGATAGAAAAGTCAGTGCATTGGGTGTTTTAATAAGTGTTTTTTGAACATTTTTAATGGGTCTTAATGATAAATTTTAAAGATTATCAGTAATGGGGTCACTGAGTATTAGAGTAGATAACTAGCTTTATGATCTGGAAAACAGGTTTTGCCAATCAAATATTTGTCTTTGGTTTGAGGTGTGGATTTTGATAAAGCTATGTCGCATTCAAATATCAAAAGAAAAGGATGAAATGTAATGGTTTATGTGTCGGCCTGATAGACTATTTTTTCTTTTTTGGTAAGTGATATGTCTTACTAATCTTAGCTATACCAATGTAATCTTTGCAAATGATGAAACTGAGAGTTTTAATTCAAATTTTCCCAATTATGAAATCAATCGTTGATTAGAATAGTGATAGTTGTGAGGTGAGTGAACAAAATGTGGATGAGAATTATGATGTGAGTTCATAAATTAAAATCTATTCTTCTTCCTCAATGATGAATGGAGAGGATGTGTTAAGTGTGAAACAGTGAAAGTAATAGCTGGAGATCATTGACTTTGATTTTTTTTGGGTTGTATTTATTGGCAATTTTGATCTGATATTGACTGATGCATGTGAAACTCCAGCCATACATTTGACTTTGTTATTGATTATTTGCTCCTTATGTGTGAAGATAAAATGCAGTTATGCATGTTTTCATCTGAATACTTGGGTGTTCTATGTTGTAGTTCTAAGCTCTAACTTTGCATCTAAAATTCAAACCATATGTCTTTCAATTCAGGTGTGGCGCATGCATATGTAGCGAGGAGGAAGAGGAAATGGTTGGGGATGGTCCTCTTGAGCAGGTCCTGGAACATCTGCCAAACATAAAAAATCAGATTATTCAAGGGTCCTGTGATAACTTTAAACTTGAGTTACCAAGTACCGTTGGTGGCAGGGCATGGTTCACAAAAGCAACTGTAGCCAGGTCTTGATCTCTGAAGTTTCTCTTTTCTCTTTTCTCCTTTTTCTTTAATCATTCTTGCACTGAAACTAGTCCTGAGGCTTTCTTTAACAGATTCAAGCACATGCAGGTTTCTTCGTATAATTAGTTCCCCTGATGCACTTAAGAAATCAGTTGCAATATGTAATGAGTTGTCCCAGTTGGAGGAAGCAAGAAAGTTTCATCTTTCGCTATACACCCAGGTAATGTATACGAGTCTTTGGCTTTTTCCTCGTGGCTGACTTTTAATATTAATGCTAACACATGTTGCAAATGGCATGATGAATGCAATGGCGTTCGTTTCATCAGGCTGATCGGATCGCCTCATCTGATAACTCAAAGTAATCAGTCTAAACTCCTACTTTTCATAGTTTGATTTGCACATTTGGGCCCCTTCATACTTGGTCTGGAATACATTGACTGAATCATAGGTGTGAATACTTCTACTAGGAATGAATTACTTCGGGCTATGGACTCCAGAATTGCTGCTTTGGCTGAAGAATTGGTTTCATCTTTTAACCAAGCAGCTGGAGCTGCATTCTCCTATCAGGAGATGCTCGATCTTCATGAATTTTGTCAACACTTTGGAGATGTGGATCTCAGGTATATCTTATCAACCCCTCTTGTATGTGCAATTGATTGATTGCCTTGACTATGAAAATGTATATGAATTTCTGATTTTTTTTGCTTTGTTTTGATTATAATTTTCCAGAAATCTGTTATTAAAATTATCAGAGAGGAGCCAAAAAGTTAAGACTGTTGTCCCTGTGAACAAAAAGAAGTCTCCTGTCCCATCAATATCAAAGAGTGACTATGAAAGCAAGAAGAACGAAAGTATCCAAACATTAGGGCAATCAAATTTCTTGAAACCTGTTCAGTACAATGCATCACCGGCGAAAGCTGCGGAGCTTGAGAGGCAATGTTCGACAGATAGTGATGACTCATCTTTCTCAAGTGAGGATGATCAGCCATCTGCTGCTGAAAGAAGTCGAACTCTTATAAGATCTGCATCTCCACGAAGATCAGCATCTCCAATGCGTAAGGTCCAAATTGGTAGGTCAGGATCTCGTCGGACTCCTGGCCTGACTATTAAAAGCCTTACGCACTTTCCAGCCAGAGAGAGAATCCCATCATACAAGGACACTGTCCAAGAGTCTGAGGAACCGACCAAAAAGACTGAGATCAATGTGACTAGGATGAGTGTTCAAGATGCTATCAGTTTATTTGAAAGAAAACAGAAAGATCAAACAGTTGAGAGTCAGAAAAAAATGGCAATTGACAGTTCTATGAACACAAATAAAGCGGTTTTAAGGAGATGGAGTTCTGGGATGAGTGAGTCTCAAAAGTCCATGAATCAGGACACAATGGAGCATACAGTTTCAGAGAATAATGCTGAAGATGAGAACTCTCAAAGGATTGAAGAATTGAAACCGGATACAATTCCTTTTTCTGTAAATCTGGATTTGGAGGAGACTGGGGAATTAGAGGGAGGCAAAAATATTGCACTGAATCCAAGTGAAGGTGAGGATTTAGTGTGTCAGACAGAGGAGACTTGTGAAAAATTAGATTCAGCTCAATGGAACAGGCAAAAAGAAGAGGAATTGAACAAGATGCTGTTAAAATTTGCAGAGTACAACATGAGCAACCATAAAATTTCTGAGCCAGATAGTATCAAAAATCGCATTTCTTGTTCGGGGCAAAGTGGTGGGGTTATCAGTCATCACAAGGAGAGAAGGGATGGAAAAGTGACTGGGGAGAAGTCTGGAAAAAGAGTTGAGAATTCAACTGGCATTAGAGCAAAGCAAAAAGTTCTGGATAAGACCAAGCCAGAAAAATCTTCTTCGAAGACTAGTGATATAGGAAAGAAGCTCCCTGCAAGCAGAACTCCGATTGTTAACAAAAATGCACCAGTCTCTTCGAACTCCAAAAAGGAATCCTTGAAGCCTGCTGTGCCAAAGAAGGTTCCTTCTAAATCTTCTCCCCTGCCTGCCACGAGGAGATCATGGCCATCAACGCCATCACCTAGAGTCACAGGAGCATTACCAACTAAAAGTTCGACAATAACACTTCCTTCAGTCACTTCAGTACCTCGACAAAAATCCCAATCTCCAGCACCTCGTCAGAAACCCCAATCGCCTGGCCTAGTATCACGGCCTATCTCAAAGTTGGAAAAACCCCAATTGCAACAGAAAGATGTCAATAAACAAGTTGATACCAAAAAACCCCTGAAGAGAGTGGATGACAGTAAGACCCGTGTGGTGCCTAAAAGTGGGAGAACAACAAAGATAAAAATTACAACAGATCCTGAAGAGGATGCTGTTGCTGTAAGTCCAGCTAAATCAGTTGTGCGCAAGGTGACCAAGAAGAGTAGTGTGGTCCCACTTGAGGTGAAGCCAGCTGTTCGGAAAATCTCAGATAAAAGTTCTGTTAAAATTTCTGCTGGTCGAAAGAGAGAGAATCCTCAAGCAGAAGAAGCCTTGAGCAAATCTGAAGACCCTGTTATTCTCATGGATAATGTTGGGACTGTTACTTTGGATACAATTAATCATGTGGAGTCTCAAGAATTGGAGCGTCAAGATGGTCCTACTGAACTAGAAATGGAAACAGAAGCTGAAAAACCTGAAGATGGTGAAAAAGATATCTCTGTGGAAGCCCCTGCTCAAGGTAATGAAGTTGGTGAGGGAATATTGGAGTCGCCATCAAAGCTTCAAATTCAGCCTGCTCAAGAATCACTAATATCACCAGCAGCCTGGGAGGAAAGCATTTCACCGGACACGGCTGTTCCAAATGATGACACCATTACTTCATCTCTTGGGATTCCTGATGCTGTTGCCTCAGGAACGAGAGTTCGGCATTCACTCTCACAGATGCTTCTTGAAGAAACAAGTGAACCTGATATTATTGAGTGGGGAAATGCTGAACATCCTCCTTCCATGGTTTATCAGAAAGATGCTCCTAAGGGTTTAAAGAGGCTTTTGAAGTTTGCTCGAAAGAATAAAGAAGCTAATGGAGGAACTTGGGCAAGCCCGTATACATCTGAAGGCGAGGATGATGGAGATGAATATAGGAACCTTGGCAAGAGAAACTCAGATAATCTGCTGAAGGTTGCACTCCACTCAAAGAACTATACAGAAGGTTTTCTGTCCGATTCTGAACCACATTCTGGTATGTCTGCTGCCAATTGTAATTTTTTGTCAATTCATTTCTTCTGTAAACCTCAGTGCCTTACATAGTTACATGGTTTAAGATCTCATGTCTAATCGCTGATTTTGATAATATAGTCCAGCATATTTTTGTTTCTCTAATCTCGCTGTTAGTAATCACAATTTTTTTTGTATGTAGCACGGTCAACTACAAGCAACAGCTCTGTTAGAAGTTCAAATAAATTTCTAGAAGGCAATGCTTCTTCGAGAGGTCAGTCATACTGAAAATTGCTGCTCATAAGCTGCTTCCAATTTTTGCTGAAGTTGAGTCCATTATTATATTTCAGGTGCAAGATCCTTCTTCTCTCTATCTGCATTCCGTGGTAAAAATTGAGAGCTTCCTTGTGGAGTTCAGGGAGACGCCTAATTTTGGGATAATCATCCGTTGTATGGTTTACTCCCTTTTGTATGCCAAATTTTTACCTTGTGCAGTTTGTTAATCTATGTCAAGCATTGCAGTGTAATGTTTTCATTTAATGGCATTCTTTGGAGATCTGGATTGGTCCAGAGTGTATATTCAAAATGTAGAGCAAGCAACAAGAGAGATATTTTAGGACATAGAACAGCCTGTGTAGAAAGTACATGTTTTCAGTTGAAAAAAATTACTACTTACATAGTTTACCTCTGATTGATATCTCAGACTTTTTTTTTGCTTTAAACCACATTATCCTGCACGGTACTATGTTTCATGTTACAGACTTTATTTTTCTTATGTCTCTCAGACGGTTCGGATTGCAAGCCAGTGACTGATATGAAGTTCCCTGGCCAAAGAAGAAATACTTTACCAAAATAGAAAGATGAAGATTCTCAAGAGATTATCCTCCGCAGTATATACACAAATGTCTTAGGTGCTTGTGTTGTCAGAACTTAGTAACGTCTTCCAGGGGTCACAATATCACTTAAGTGGCCTTGGTGAATTTACAACACTGTCTAAACTCAACTTTTTGGAGGTTCCATATATCATCATCCCAAATAACGTAGTCCGTCAACTCTGGGAATGCCCTATTGTATTTCGCCGAGTCTATGGTCCAACATCAAATATAGTTCGTTTTGTAAAGAATTAAGCAAGTTACATTATTTGGAACTTGATGCTTTGCAGCAAAGCTTATGTCATAAATTTACACAAAAACTTTGAATATGCAGATTGTAGAGCAATAATAAAGAAATATTCCAACTGTATTCACGAATCATATAATGACATTCATTATAAACTTTTATATTGGACTAATCACATTCATTTTTCATTTCTTTTGTTGATATTTTTCATTACATATTTACATAAATTACATATATTACATATAATCACAAAAAGATATAATCATATTTAATTCATATAAACTAAATTATATTCAGCTAAACTAACATTCATTGGTTTATATAAACTAAATTATATTCAACTAAACTTACATTATTCATATAAACTAAATTGTATTAAACTAAATTAACATTTATTGATTTATATAATGAATAAACTAAATTATATTCAACTAAACTAACATTCATTGATTTTTAATAAACCAAATTATGTTCAACTAAACTAACATTTATACAAAATAAACTAAGATTCAACTAAACTAAAATTCATTGATTCGTCTAAGTAAACTACATTCAACTAAATTAACATTAATATAAACTAAATTATGTTCAACTAACTATATTAAACTAAATTACATTCACTAATTCATATAAACTAAACTTTATTTAACGAAACTAACATTCATTGATTCATATAAACTAAACTATATACTATGCAACTAAACTAACATTTATTGATTCAAATAAAGTAAATTATATTAAACTAAATTAACATTCATGTAAACTAAACTATATTTAACTAAATTAACATTTATTAATTCATATAAACTAAACTATATTCAACTAAACTAATATTAATTAATTCATATAAACTAAACTATATATAATTCAACTAAACTGACATTCTTTAATTCATATAAACTAAACTATATTCAATTAAACTAACATTTATATAAACTAAATTATACGCAATTAAACTAACATTCATATAACTAAACTAATATTTAATTAGTCATATAAACTAAACTAAATTTAACTATACTAACATTCATTGATTAATATAAACTAAATTATATTCAACTAAACTAACATCCATTGATTAATAGGAATTAAACTAAAGTATATTCAAATAAACTAACATTTATATAAATTAAACTATATGCAAATCAACTAATATTCGTATAAATTAATTTATGTTTAACTAAACTAACATTTATATAAACCAAAATACATTTAAATAAACTAAATTTTACAAAACTAGAAGATTTAGGCGGACCGAATAGGGCTGGGCTGGGCCGGTTCAACGGGTCGAATCGGGACGGTTTAGTGGGCAGACCGAATCGAATTTTTTCTCGAACCGAATCGAATAGGGTCAGGGTTGGGAAAACGAGATTCGGATTAGGCCCACTTTTTAGCGGGCCAAACCGGGCTTTAACTGGGCCGGGCTGAACCGGCCTAGTGGCCACCTCTACACACACAATAGTTCAGATATACAGTTGATGTATTATGATCTGCCTCCAACAGAAAGGTTGCAAACCTCCCTTCTAAGTTGTTCCAAATATTGAAACATCAACTCAGCATGCTTCCCATAGTAGTTTGAGAATATGGTATCCATCTGATGTACAGTGTCTGTGGCAGTAGCATCCCCTAAAGCTAGCTGAAGAGATGAAAGCTTTACGAGTTCATTTCCAAGGGCAATGTGACCAGGACCGTAAAGCTTCTTAAGAATCTGTTGGCAGCGAAGTAGTGAAGTTACTATATTAGAAGAAGACTAATAAAGAAAAAAGATTATTCCAAATTCAGGAGCAGTGATGATTGAAACAAAATCTTCAGAGAAATTCTATAATATAGTCCACAAAGAGTAATAGTCCCTCCATTCATGAACAATATTCCCCTTATATTTCAGAGTCTTTGAGGTGTGGAATCGCACACTAATAAAAGAAGTAATTTCTAAGAGAAAATCTAACCCCACAATTTCAAGTTATGATTCAATGTGTTATCAATAAACGGAAGGTCAAAGACAACATAGTTTGCCCCAATCAAATCAAACGAGGATTAGTATTTTTGAGAGACTACTCAAGGCACCAAGATTTGAAGGAACGAAACAGAACAATATATGGAGTATTTGGATCTCTGTTCTTCCTAATCCCTTGCCTATGTGGTCCACTAACCAGGCTTTAGCTTTGTATAGTACTCCCTTTGCCCCCATATTCCATTTTCAATTGTCCCGAAAAGATTGCCTCACTTACTTTTTGGGCAAGGTAGGACAACTTCTTAATCCACTTTACTTTCATGACAATTGTATTTGGTCCTACCAAATTTCTCTCATCAATTTTCCCAACCAAAAAATAATAAAGTAACTTTATGGAAATAGGAAATTTTTTTGGGGCAGAGGGAGTATACATCATATATAGGGAAAAAAGTTTTCTTCGATATAAAGTAAAGGCTATTAACACTTTACCAGCTTACTCTAAAAACATACAAGCACTCAATCGGCTGCCATAATAGATGGAAATATTATGGTGAAAGGAAGGCCCATGCATTAAAATGTTGCATAATTAGCTAAAGCAATCCGATTTCCCAATGCAGGCACTGGAATATATGATTCACAAACCAGGAAATGTTTTCTAAACCCCAGGAAATGAAGGTAAAAAAAGTGGCATTGGATTGTTCTATTCTCTGCGTAGGAAGAGAGAAGAATTTAATAAAATGACAGTTCATGGCATCTTTTGTTACAAACAAAGAGATAAATGTCTTCCTACCCGCCAAGTTATTCACACTCAAGTCACAAGCATATATAGGTATTCAGCAGAGATAAAAACTGTAAACATAGATGAGTGCAATGGCAACACAAAGTGGTAGTCCAATAAATTACCTGAATGGATTTTTTACAGTGATCAATTGCTTGTTGCATCTCCCCAACCGAACAAAATGCCTCAGCAAGAATATCTTCTGCCTGCAAATATAGTTATAGATTGGCCTGACTTCAGATGCTATTATATTTGCAGCAAGGTATCTACAAGCAAAGTGCCTATTTATCTGCAACATTCAGTATAGCACAAACTATGAGTGTGATGAACAAGTGGTAACGAAAATGATTCTCTGGTAATCTTTACTCCTACCGTGCGTAGTGGACACATAGGACTTTCATTCACTTTCTTCAGGATTTAACAATGGTAAGTTGGGTGAGGCCGGTGTTTCTAGATTGAGCAATGTATTATTTGTCCGTCTTGGAAAAAAAGAGCTTAACCAAAGCTTCATATACCTTACAAATAGAACTGTGGACCTTAGCATCTAAAATACAGAAGCAATAATAGTAGCTAGAGCTGTAAAAAGTTGGTCCAAACAAATCCATTGTGGCCCAAATTCGAAATCAATCCACATAAACACACTAGCTCAATATGACACAAATCTAACAAGACCCAACCCAACCCGGCTACCAGATTTGATAGCTCTAGAAGCGGGGCGGAAAATGATAAGGGAAGGAAATGTTCATCCTTCTGCTTCCTGTTCCCCACAATATTAGTCGCAATGTGGATCATAGTCTATGAGGAAATAGTAGGCATGAGGTGTTAATTCTACACATAACTGACTCTTTTGGCTAACCTGACAATAACTTGCAACATAGCAAAACATTCTCGAGGGATAATGCAGTAATTTTGTTGAGTACTTGGGGTGGATCTTACCTCAGCAAGTTTCTTATTGTATGAATGAAGTATTGATTTCAAATCATTAAGAGAATTCAAAGCATTTGACAGGAGACCTGCATAAACCTCATTTGAAACAACAGCTTCCTGCAAACTAGAAACCCACACCCCAAGAGATACTAGTCAGTAAAAAGTGGAAATATAGTGAACAATTTGTGCTTGTGGTATCACTTCTTATAAAAATACCTTCGAATATATATATCAGCTTCATTAACTGTCGCACGCAGAGACCTCAGATCATTAGCAGAACCACATTTCAGACAACGTCCAGACTGAATCTTGTGCCAGTAATTACTATGTTCAAATATGAGGCAAGCGATGCTCTTTATCTCATCATGCATCAACTTGTCAACCTTCAAACAGAAGTCAAACAAAATGATCAATATTTCCACAAGAAACTAGTACTTGTTGCTCAGTGTAACTGATAACTAATCAGTAAAGTGATGAAAAAGTTACCTAAAAAGTGAAGCATATCATGTACCATTGATAATTTCACTCCTAAGATACTTAAAAGTTAAGTTCATGGTCAATCTTGATAGAAATTACTCAAAACTGTGAGGGAGCTGAAAGTCTGAAACTACAGGCTTTCCTATTCAACTGGGCCCACTGGTGATGATGAACAAATAATTGGGTTTTCTACAAAACACCAAGATGGCTCCAATTTTATTAGGTTGAATTCTATCTCCATGCAAATGATTTCTTTGGTATTTTTAAGAAATAAATATGATCCCAAGCCTTCAAATCTAAACTCTGGATGAACCCAATCTGTTACTCTTAAACACAAACTTGGCAGTAGCAAACACCTTGAGGACATTTGCATGTTCAATTCTCATCTACATTAATCTCATGGATCAATTTCATCATTCAAGAAGGAAACATCTAACATGTCGTACTTGGATATATCTTTACACGTACCTCTTGTTGATGCTCCATGCTGTGAACTTCAGGTGTTTCTTGTAAATGATAGACTTTGTGCTTCTCATACTCAACCATGCAGTCATCAAGAACCACACCCGAGCAATTTCGTTTAGCACAGCGAAAAGCATTTAAGACAAGATCTGGAAGATTAACTTTAGCACATCCACTGCATTGACATTCAAATGAATATTTCTCTAGTAAAAATTTCTGTCGGTCCCTGTAATCCCACTGGCCTACCTGCAAACATATCAGGATGCATCATTTTACACACTGTTCAAAAAGAAGAAAAAAAATATGCTTCCTCCATTTCATTAAAGTTGCAACACTTTGACTATTATGTATGCCAATGCAAGACTTGGATAACCAATATCTCAGATTTTTTACTAATAATTTTTTTTTAAAAAATTTATATTTTGAAAGTATAAATTGTGACTATTAAAAAACCATTTAAATTATTCCCAAATATTAGTAATTTTTATATGAATACAAAAAAATTGGTCAAATTAATATATGAATAATGCAAAAAGTAAAAGTATTGAAATTTCTAGGAAATGGAGGAAGTATATACGCAAGCATAGAAACCCCAAGAAGAGCTTCAGAGTTCAGACACAATCATTTGCAATAGTGTACGAAAAGAGTCAAGATGACAAAATAAAGCACATCAATAAAGACTCTGAACATATCTCATAAGGACAGGAAAAATAGTACCTGTGGCCCATAAGACATCTCCAATGGGCACCCACTGAGCACAAATTCTGTAGCTCTTACCAGAAGTGTACGAGAAATGAAGTATGCATGTACATTAGGCATGCAGGAATGGTTAAACAGACTGCCAGATAAGTAAATCGCTTGTCCAACTTTCACCTAAGATAAAATGAAAAATATCAGAGCCAGATAAGTACTCAATTCATAAGATTTCTAATGACTAATGTACTCTACAAGACAGAAATATAAGAATATGCTAGACCAATATAAAATAGAAATGTATGGAGAACGGGAAAAGAGAGTAATGGCTCTCTCCCCTTTTTACCATTTCTTGATCCCTACCATTGAATGATATAGGTTAGACTTAATACTTCCAGCACCAAAACAGCCTATTTAAACTTTGTTTGATCCATTAATAAGTAAATATTCCAAAACGTTAAAGTGGTAAAAGACAATTAACCTAAAGAGAAATGCAAAATTTCTGATGCTTAATCATGCTTATAAACATTCTTACTTTTTTATGGTTGATTTATCACCAATTTAGTAACATATAATAAATTTTGCTTTTAAAATTTAATGTGAATTAAATGAGGTTAACGGGAGTCTGATTCTGGCATTAGATAAAATTGGACAGACAAGATTGAATCTTCCGACCCTTTTGATAAATTGATTGAGCTTGGATGAGGGGTTTCCAACCTTTTTATTATTACACGATAATAATCCTTGATAGACAGCTTGACAAACCCTGTTTGCCAGCTCTACCTTTTTCGCTTAGCCCAAATACTTCAAGCTGTATGACTACACGCCCAGATAACTGAAGTCGGCAGTCTAGTTTCAATAAAAATAAAAATAAACATAATGCTAGGCATGAGGAAATGAAAGCAGGTGCATTAGTTTGGACTTTCATATAATCCCCAAATTTCAAATGATTGACCATGCAGATTGCAAAATATAGGTCACAATTCAACAAATAAGTTTTGACCCCCATTTTTATATTATGGATTTGCCACTGGTATCACAAATTTCAATTTTTGATAGATTTATAAAATAACATATCCGATAAACTGTTAAAAATATACTAGTACACCTGCTCGAGATTGCTAGTCATATTATCTCCAGGTAAGGAAAAATTTCCTGATTGCTTCAGTGGATGGTAAAAATCTGCAAATTTGATACGAACTATTGCCATAGAATTAATCTGTATTTGAGAAATAAGAATGATGACCTGCATCCATAAACAACAGCATTATTTGAAAACAGAAGATAGTATCATCAAGTACTACAAGTCTTTGTATGCTCCATCTGAACTTACAATTTGATGATCCAACTCACAAACTAATATGAAGTACAAAATAAAATATGTTTAAAACAAAGAAAATGGAAAGAAACTCAAATCTGCTTTGACAAGTGTTTGACTTCCATTGGTATTGCAGATATTATGGTCTTTATAATTAACAAGAAATAAAGATCATAATATTTTTAGATCTATTTCAATAAGAAATCAAAGATAAATTCACTATATCGTCCAGTCAAATCAAAGCAAATTTAAGTTGTCAAATTCATACTTTTCATTCCAGGAGTCATCCTCTCCTGTTTAAAGGATGACCCAGGAAGGTTAATTTCAGAAAACATTAGGCTACTAAAGGTGTTAATCCTAATTTGAGGTAGAGAATTAAAAAGGACGCCTGCTCAACTTACAAGGATATGCATAATTTCTTTGAAAGGGGAGAAAAAGATAGACCTTTGCCAAAGTAGCTCCTTGCAGCTCTAACTTAGATCTCACCGAAGTATAAAGACAGTAAAGCAGCATGATTGAGAATACATGCAACTCTACTTTGCTATCAGGAGGGAGATATACGTAGTTATGAGAAAGGTCCTGTTCAAAAAAGTGAGATGCCATCACATTCCAAACCCTTCATCGTAAAAATTAATCATAAATAAAAAAGGGCAAAGAGGTAACAAAGGTCAGGTGGATACCAAATCTTTTGAATCTTTCAGTTCCACCAACTTCATCAAAATCCGACCAGCTAATACCACCTCGGCTGGCAATGCAACAGGCCAATTCACACCACGACATTCATGATCGTGTTCTCTGAAGCACTCTATGCCTGGATCCACATGGCTTTCTGAAGTCACCTTTAAGAAATACTTTAGAAGTTCACCAGATAGAATATAATCAATCTCATTGTCTGTTAAACATTTCCTTGAAACCTGTCCTCCTGCCTGAAATAGGCATTGCTCAGAGCAGTACAATGGTATTGAGCATGATGCACAGGGAACAGTGTCCACTGGTAGTTCATTGAAACAAAAATGACAATGTGTGTCTCTGAAGTTCTTCAATATGATCTGTGAAACGCTTAAGCATATGAGACAATACATCATAGAATGAAAAAGCATATTTAGAATACAAATAAGGACCCCTCTCCAAACCTTATACAAGACTTTCCTAATGCTTTTATTTACCAGAGAATGATTGGTAACAGAAAATCAACAATGATAATCATGTAAAATAATTTAACATTAACATGGAAACTCACATTCCATGATCAAAATTACAAACAAATTCCTTTTCTTTCCTTTTACAGATGATTTTATCAGACAATACCTAGAGCCACAAGCAGTAGAAAAAGCATGGATACCTG
Source organism: Dysphania ambrosioides (assembly GCA_026401315.1). NCBI lineage: Eukaryota > Viridiplantae > Streptophyta > Magnoliopsida > Caryophyllales > Amaranthaceae > Dysphania > Dysphania ambrosioides. The sequence goes on along the minus strand of CM048663.1, from coordinate 2,015,020 downwards.
CAGTGTGTATGCACATGCATTGCAATAAATATGCTTGAGATAATCCAAAGAAAGGAAGGTAATAAAATCTTTAAGCACAACAGAAAAATTCATACCGCAGCATAAGGCTCTTCCTTGTGAACTAAAGAGGCTGGAGGTATCTCAGACAATGGAGCCAATCCCCTTCCTTTGGTTGGAGTGCATACACACTGCAGGTTTGCTTGTGGTAGCTCGTCTAAGGAAAAAGAGGTCTCAAAATTCAAGAGATGGAAGAGTTCTATAAACACAAATCAAGATAATGAAACATACTACTTGAAGCTATCTATACAGGCTAATATGAAAAGCACAATCTGAAGTTCTTAGCACAAGACGATCAAACCCTATAACCCCAAGAGAGTATGTTCCGGGATTTTAGGTTACTTTAATATTTTAGAATAAGAAAAAACAAGCAGTCGTCCAAGCAATAGCAAAATATGACGAATAATTCTATTGACTTCACATTTCTGAAATTGAGCCACAAGCAATAGCCCAGAAGCCCCATTTGCTATAGCCAGCAAAGAAACTTAATAAGAAACTATATCCCAAAGAAAAATACAAGCGAGGGAGACACTTAAGAAAACACACAAGTTCTAATAAGACAACCAGTAGGCCAGGACAAGACCTAATTCTTGAACACCCAAGAAATGACAGCACTCACAAAATCTCTACAATGAAAACGTGTCATACCCAAGACTACTTATACTAACCTGTGTTTGAAAAGGCTCAAAGTGCACTAGATCACTGATAAGGGTGACATTATTTTCTGGTTAGTACAATGGTTCTCGCTCACAAGAACGCAAAATTTCCATCATTAGCTAAATGATATTTAGTGCCCGACTAACAAAAAGACACAATATTAAATCTCAAAAGTTGATTGGCGATTAAAAGCATAAAATGCAGCCACCAGCAGTAAAAGAAATGGAAATATGAATGACATTAAAGACCTCACCAATTACAAGCTGCACTTTCCCACAGAGCTCTCGAGAAGAATTATTATTCCTCTTGTTTTCCATTAACTTCAGATCATTTTGTATTTGTTTCTTTCCACTTGCAGTTCCTTCAAACTCCAAGGCTACCTTCAGGTCACAGTTTGCATCTTCATAATTTAACAAAGAGGTGTTGACCTTGCCTCTCCTGTACCAAGCCTACAATATATTCAAATATAACTTAAAAAACTGAAGTGAATCTGATAACATCTTCATTATGATCTTTAAATCCAATTCTTATGGGTGAACAACACAACCAAGTGTTAAAAAAAGAAGAAGTGCTAAACATAGTACTAGGTATAGAGACTTAATATTTTTTTTTTAAAAAAAATCGAATCAGGTGTGATTTTCTCATGTAATTCCAACTTAATACCAACCAATGACAAGATTGCATCTCATTCACTGCTTATCTTTCCATTTCACATTACATTGAACTTCAAGCAACATGGTGCAAACGCTATCTAGTTAGTGCAATCCCAAAAACTAATGGTTACTGACATCAAATTCAGCAACTTCTTTCTAACTTTAAGACTATACAATATACATTAGTATTAGTTTACATACCAAGATTCAAGACTGTAAAGCATTTTGTAGCTTCACCTTCATAACCATCAGAATAAAAAGTACAAATTATCTTATGTATACATTCTGACAAACATCTTATAGAAGTGCCTCTATGATATATACACATAGACACAGAAACTGATTATATTGAAACTAAATATTAACACAAACAACTCCTTCAGCGTAGTATTGCCCTTTTAACTGCAAAATTATTCAAAGTGAGCCATGGATGTTACATCATGATGAACTCTTCAAAAAATGTAGAAAGAAATAAGACTTCAATCTAGATAGATATCTAAAAATACAGAGCAGAAAAAGGATAAAGAATTTTCACCTTGGCGTATCTTGGACTAATAGAGAGGGCCCGATTGCTGTCTCGTAGGGATTCTTCCAAAAGACTCATTTTCTGGTGATAAGACACAAGTTAAAAATTATTGGTGATAGCTTGATTAACGATGTCCCAGATATATAAAATTGTAATACCTTAAAAGGAAAAGGAAAGAAAAGTACAGCAAGCTATGCTGTAATGTTACATTAACCTTTTCTATGCTATTGATTATTGAGACGTCTTGTCCCAATTCAATTAATTGTATCAGTATAACCATCTCTCTCGACTTCCCACAAAAGAAAACCACATAGAGTTGCTAACTGCAAAATCGATAAGCTTCAGACTTAGTACCATATTTTACACTCCAACCCAAAGGTAGCTTATCTAACCTTTTTCCCCCTTTGTAAGTAGGAACAGGGGAGCTCATACTACATAGTTTAAGCAATTAATGCTTCTGAGAAAGACAGCCGGAACTCAAAAATATATTTAGTACTTTAATGCTGATACATAAATTATCCAATGTTGGGCATATTGATGTACGACTGGTATGTCAGGTAACTGTTATCCTATGGATTTTCTATCTTTATAGCTTTAAAATAGAGGCCACAATAAAACTTTGATTTTATTTCAAACGGACAAGATATGGCCCTCTCATAAGACTTCATTGGAAACTAGTATTGGCCCTAAAACATTACATAGTAGTTTAATACAATCCAGATAAGATATCCATCATAAAAACATGATCAAGGGTTAATTGAATTAAAAAAGAACCAAAATTTTCTTTGACCAACCAATGCTTTCTTCCACATCACCTTTTCCCCTACACTAAGCACCACTATCAGCAACTTAAATATAGTCATATTTAATATTTAGGCCATAACCTACTCCTTGAATACACACACTATAAGCTTCTTAAAACATAGGCCATAATCTACTCCACACATAACATCCAAGGGTGGGTGATGCACTCATTTATAATCAAAAGATATTAAATAGGAAATGAAGCATGTAAAATTATATACAATAGAACTCACATGAAAGGAAGAAGCTCGATTCACATACAAGGTTGCAACCAACTTGTTGCCTTTGTCAACAGCATTAAATGGAGCAACACGCAAAGCCTATAATTCACAAACAAAAAATTATGGAGTTACCAATATAAAACATTATTTCCCTTCTTACCAAAATGCCTGGTTTAATTTCAGAAATTGCACTCTTCAAAAATAAGTTTTATTTTTCAATCTTCATGTCAATCACTGTCCGCTACATGGAAAAGTACTTCAACTTGTAAATATAAAATATCATTCTCATACTAGTAAGAAATGTTGCTTTCGTAATATCATTGATCACAAACTTTCACCTACATATTCTAAGAGACATGGTAAAGATTTGATCTTGGAAACAATAGTCTACTAACATGTGAATAAAAGTATGCAAATTCATCGCATAATGATACTCATTATCTATTCCACAATATATGCAAAACACACCTTAGACCATTACTATTTTTATTGTATATATCTATAAAATATAAATTAATACAACAACAACTTATAAACCCATTTTCTCCATGTCCTTCAAACTCCTACCACCCAAGTCATCATTAGCCTACTTTGATTGCATTTGAGATCTCCATTACACTCTACCTTCCTAATAGGTGCATCTATTGATCAAAGTCTCACATACCCTAACCATCATAATTGATTCTCCCTTAACTTATTCTTGTTATCCTTAACTTTATTACAGGTTTCCACATTGCTAATTCTATGGCTCGGGTATTCTAGTGCATCTACCTCAACATACTCATCTTATTTATGCGCTTCGTCTTAAATACCCAACATTCTTCCCCCTACAAAGCTATAATAATGCAAGTGTAATCTCACAAAAACATAACGGGTGCTCTCTATTCTCTCATTGGGCCACCTAGATTTTATTCTATGGTGACTTCTTGGTTAATGTCTCTTTTCTTTGTAGAATTGATCCCAAAGTAATTTAAACAGTGGCTTCGATGTGATTTCTCACCATTCAAGGTTAAACCCTCAAATAACCCTAATGATCACTCTAACGCAAATCCTCTACCTTGTACCATGATAAATATTCAAAACTTGCATAAAGGAAACTCATGACATACCAACCCATTTTATCAAAAGTAATCTTTACTCACATGTGGCCTATTATTTAGAGCAAGAGAGAGCTTCTATTGATGAGAAACTCCTAGTACATAGCTTCAAAGTTCTCCTAAAACTTTTTTGGTTTTAGCAAACCTAGTGAGTGCTAATGCCATACACAGGCCGTAGTTTACATTGAGTATGAAATTGGCTTCAATACTCTAACTCTAATAAATGTAAACAGTGAAATAGCACATATAAAATTATAGATGCATTAACTGCAATTAACAATGAGGGGTCAAAGTTGGCTTCAATACCCAAAATTAAGCAAGCAACAACCCACCCAACCCCCCACTTGCAAGCAAAGCACACATTCACCAGAAAAAAATGACATAAAAGCTCAGATAACATAGTATTAATCAAAGAGTATGATAAATTCTTCGACAAACAGCAATCAAAGAAAAAAAAACCATTACTTGAGAATAATAACGAGAAGCCGAGGAGTAATCAGAGGAAGAGAAGCAAGCATTCCCCTTACTCTTCAACTCCAAAGCAGCCTCCTGGTTCTTAGCACAAAACCCCAGTTCAGGATTTGTCAAGTCCTCAACCATCTGCAACAATAAAAAACCGTTATAACTAACTGCCTGTCTCGTAGACGGTAATGGTCATGAAAAAAAAAAAACAGGAAACGAAGGAAAAAAGTTGCTAATATACTTGTTAATAAGAATCAATAAAAACAGAAAATGGGGCTCTTACTGAGTGAAAGAGGGGTGATTCAGCCAAGAATTCATGGAGTGAAGAAGCAGTTGAAGGAAGATGATGGGTGTCGCTTTGCTCAATATCTCTCCTGATTTCAAAGGGTATAATGGACTTCAGTTTCTCCATTAAGTTGTTCTGTGTTTTCTCTACTGCTTATTTTGGGTTAGCAACGTGGAGAACTGGAAACTGTAGAAGAGAAGAAGAGGAGAGCGAGTTCTTAGTTTCAGATTTTGGAACATTACGGAAAAAGACTTTGTTGATCCCACGAGTTATTACTTATTACCTTCTTAAATAAAATTAATGATCGCGGAATTTGTAGATATTCGAAAAATAAAGGAGTATTTAACCCAATCTGACCCGACCCAACAGACTAAATTGACCCGATTTAATCCAAACCGATAAGAATTAACCCGCGATAGATAAACTCAGAATTGACCTTGAACCCAATTTGACACCCCTATTTGTTTCATGCATTTTGAATTTGAATGAAAAACCTTCTTCAATCTCTCTTTAACTCTCAATAAAGTATTTAGGTGCAAGTCTCCATCGGTATTTTATCGTCCTATTTCCTATTTTGTAAACTTAAATGTCAATCTTTGACAATTAGCTTCTTTAAACATGTTATAGTGAGAATAATGAAAATACACATAAAATGAATGTAAAATGTCGCATATGATTATAACTCAGTAAGCATAATAATAAAAACTTTGGCTCTTTTGTCAAAATTTTCCTTTTAGGATGATTAAAATGGGGAGAAGATAGAATGCCAAGCTATAAAGTATATACAATACCATATAATACATGATATAATGTATTAATTATATGCCTTGCACCAATGTCCCCTATTTTTTGGTTTAACGAATATGTGTCCCTATATGTTTCCAAGCACTTTTGGACGTCTAGTGTGGTGCACCTTTAATTGATTACCTTACACAAACAATGTTGGAAGTTTTTGATATAAAAAAAAAGGGAGAGTGTTAATGTGAGAGTCCCACATTGGTGGAGGTAAGTGGTTTTGCCTTCCTTATAAATTGTCATTTGCTAGTACCACCTAGTTGAATACCTTGGAGGTGGGTGTTGTGTTGCGCACGCGCGTCGGGTCGGGCTCGGGACTTGGGATCTTGGGGAATGCGCGGGCGTGGGTCCTATCTTTTTGGAGGAATTTTATTTGAGAAAATTCAAAACGTTTTTTGACTCAGTCATTCATGCAACGGTTTTTGACTCATTCTTTGTACCTGCTTAATCGTGGCCTTAATGCCTGATCGTGGCTTGACCACCTTCTCCACTTCCCTTGCCCAGTCTCTCTTCAGAAATTCACATTCGTACCTCTTCCTCCTCTTCTCTAAACACTAAACACTCTTATTTTTCCTGGGCAACTATTATGAATTCCAGTCGGGTTTGTGAGTGCACACACACACACGCGCGTCGGGTCGGGCTCGGGACTTGGGATCTTGGGGAATGTGCAGGCGTGGGTCCTATCTTTTTGGAGGAATTTTATTTGAGAAAATTCAAAACGTTTTTTGACTCAGTCATTCATGCAACGGTTTTTGACTCATTCTTTGCACCTGCTTAATCGTGGCCTTAATGCCTGATCGTGGCTTGACCACCTTCTCCACTTCCCTTGCCACAGTCTCTCTTCAGAAATTCACATTCGTACCTCTTCCTCCTCTTCTCTAAACACTAAACACTCTTATTTTTCCTGGGCAACTATTATGAATTCTAGTCGGGTTTGTGAGTGCACATAAACTCCGGCGCCGTGCTTATCCTGGAGGGCGACCGCTTGTTGTCTACTGCACCGGGAGGTAACGCGGAATCGTCTTTTAGGTCAGTGGTTCTCCACGACGCGGCTACTGTTTCTTCGGTTCACGCAACAACATATAAGTATACTGTTTTATAGCCTTAAGTGTCATATCAGATAACAATCTAAAAGACGACTATGGCTTCGAAATTCATGATTCCTGATATGTCTAGGCTAGAACCTCTTGATGGCAAGAATTATAAACGTTGGGATGTTAGAATGCGTTTCTATTTGGAACAGATTGATGTTGCATATGTGCTTGATGATATTGTTGAACCTGTTCATGAGGATAATTTGTCTGAAACTGATGTTAAGTTTGCTAAAGATGATAGAACTTGTAAGGGCATGCTACTGCATCATATGTCAAATAATCTGTTGGATATATATATATGGGATTTAATCATGCTAAGGAAATTTGGGATGCTCTAGAGAAAAAAATATGGGACAGATGATGTCGGTACTAAATGTTACTGTGTTAGTAAGTGGTTGAGTTTTCAAGTTGTTGATGATAAACCTATTATTGATCAAATTCATGCTTACGAGAATGTGTGTATTAATATGGCTGCTGAAGGGCTGTCCATTTGTGATATTACCCTAGCTATTGTTTTGATTGAGAAACTCCCTCCCTCTTGGAAGGATTTCCGTAACCAGCTAATGCACAAGAAGAAAGACCTAACCTTAGAGGAGTTTGTAGGACACCTCAAAATTGAGGAGGAAAACCGTATCAAAGACAAAGGCCATTCTGTTTTCCCTTTCTCTTCTTCTTCCAAAGCCAATCTTGTTGAACCTAAACCGAACAACTAGTTCAAAGCCAAAAACAGTTATCTTAAGCCTAAGGGGAAAGTTGAGAAATACAAGTTTAAGGGTACCTGTTTTGAATGTGGGCTGACTGGTCACAAGGCTAAGGATTGTAGGGTTAAGAAGAAAAACAATGGTCAAAATCAAGTGAATCTTATTGAGGATTCTAACATTATTGTTGTTGTTGTATTAGAAGCTAACCTTACAGGTAATGCTGCCGAGTGGATTGTTGACACTGGAGCAACCAGGCACATCTGCGCCAACAAGGACATGTTCACTACCTATGACAAGGTGGAAGGTGAAAATGTCTTCATGTGCAACTCAGCTTCTGCCTCTATCCAAGGCAAAGGGAAGATCGTTCTCACTCTTACTTCTGGAAAACTGCTTACTCTCACTAATGTTTTGCATGTTCCAGAGATGCGCAGGAATTTAATTTCTGGCAGTTTACTCATGAAGGCTGGGCTAAAGCTCTCTTTTGATTATGATAGATTAGTTCTTACTCGCAATGGGGAATTTGTGGGGAAGGGCTTTTGTAATGGGGGGCTCTTTACTCTTGATGTAAAAGTTAACACTATGAATAAAAGTGCTAGTACTTCTTCTGCTTATATTGCTGAGTCTATTGATTTATGGCATGCTAGACTAGGTCACGTTAACATCAATTCGATTAAAAGGCTTAAACATTTAAATATGATTCCATGTTTTTCCAATACTGATTTTTCGAAATGTCAAATTTGTGTTGAGGCCAAATTCTCAAAGAAGCCATTTAAATCAGTAGATAGACAGACTGAAGTACTAGAACTTGTTCATAGTGACTTGAGTGATTTTAATAATCACGAGAGCAGAGGGGGTAAAAGGTATTACATCACTTTTGTTGATGACTGTTCACGTTTTTGCATGGTTTATCTTCTCAGGTCTAAGGACGAAGCTGAGGAAATGTTCCTCAAATATAAAGCTGAAGTAGAAAATCAATTGAATAAGAAGACTAAGAGAGTTAGGAGTGACAGAGGTGGTGAGTACAGCCCTGATACTCTTAAGGCATTTTGTGAGTGCACATAAACTCCGGCGTCATGCTTATCCTGGAGAGCGACCGCTTGTTGTCTACTGCACCGGGAGGTAGCGCGGAATCGTCTTTTAGGTCAGTGGTTCTCCACGACGCGGCTACTGTTTCTTCGGTTCACGCAACAACAGATAAATATACTGTTTTATAGCCTTAAGTGTCATATCAGATAACAAACAAAATTACTGAACTATGGAATAATTTTGTTGAATAACCTGTTTGATATTCGCTAAGTGCCAAAAACACTAATCTAGTCTGTATTGCAGAAACATTACATAGTACCTCAGTTGCCCAAGCAAACAATCAGAGATTACTGTTACAAACAAATGAGAGAAATAGTGTCTAATCAGTGTCTAAATTCGTAGAGAACTTCCTGCAATCTACATGCCACAAAAGATCTTCGAACGAGTTACCGAACAGCAGCGTATCTGGAAGTACTCCTGTGTGCCTTTCCTAGATCTGAAGCCCATTTGTATGTACTTCTATGGATGTAAGTCAGTCTGCTCAGACACTAGAGCATGTGGTATGACAAATTCTGAGTCTCTGACCGAGGACTTCAGACATAAACTAATAAATTAGACAATTAACGCAGTGAAATTTACCATTTGCCCGTAATAAGAAATGAGAGAGAGGGAGTAGTAAGAACTGTCTTTTCACATTGTATTAGAAACTTTTTAACTGTTAGAAATCTAGCCCTAACTCTAGATTTAGCGAACTCCAGATGTTTGACTTCTTTGAAAATCCTGACTCTGGACTTCCTTAAGAGCCCTGAATTGAGCAGTAACTCTGCTGGTGACAGTTCAACCTTTTAGTATAGCAATGGTCTGCTAAAGCAACACGGTCATGCAACTCCAAGCAAATGCGGCTGTATGACAACAAATTCCACTGGCTTAACCTGCATTACTATTACAACACTAGTTATGGTTAAGAAAAGTGCACATCAGAATAACTTATTTGACTTGAACACCCAAAAAGGGGTAATGCCGTGTTTCTCAGATGGTTAATTGAGTTGCCATGGAAGAAATTGGAATTTAGCATAGTTACTAACAGAAAATGTATATGACACATTGAAGAAATGCATTGAGAATCTACTTCGACAGGCCGGTTTGGTTTTGTGGATATTTAGTAAAGTGCTGATCAAAGTGACCTTCCCAGCCCAAAAAATGAACGGGTTTGGGCATAATTTTGGGCCTGAAGTTGAAAAAAAAGGGATTTTGGGAAAGGCAAAACTAACATTTAGACCAAAATTTTGGCCTAGCCCAATTCTAGTCCGAAAATGCGGGTTCAGACCAACAAAAATCGGCCTGACCTGATGCATAGGCTCTAATTTGGTACCAGTACTTCATTTATAAATAACCCTTGAAAGAAACAGAAAAGTATAATTCAATAAAAAAGGGAAAAAAGCAAATTGGTTACCTGTTTAAGCTACTTCGTAGCTTCAAAGCCAATTAAAGCTGCAAGTCGTGCACGTTCAGATATTGTGTCAAAGTCTCCTCGAGTAACTGCTTCTTTAGGAAAAATGGCATCTGACAGAACAACTGCTGAAGCTCCTTGAGAGATAAATTCCGCTAGAAGGCCTTCAACATATGGGAATTATACAATCATCTTTCAATACATGTCGTCGTAGTTTCAAATACAAATGGAACAAACAAAATGGTATATAACAGAACCACTACTGGTCTTCCCAGGCCAAAAACACTTTGACACCCTTATAACAAACAGTATCAGTTCCCCTAATACCACATCCACAACTTAGTGCAGAAGACTTTAAAAGAAAAGACAACGAATTTGAATTTGGCATTGCTACATACCCATTTTTATTCCTTGGGAAGCAACCATTGGGATATGATTAAAAGGCTTCTTCACAGCTGATATATACTCAACACCTCCTAGTGCAGAAACAGGATAGACCTAATCAAGCCAATAGCACAAGCTGCAAGAGTTAGGTCACTGTCCTACCGGTAACACTAATTTATACAAATAATTTAACGAAATGACAGGACTCCATATAGATATAGTTAGAACAAAAACATGATATATGCAACCTTGACCATCCTCGCACCAGCATTGTGAGCAGACAATATCTGCATAATTGAGAAGAATATTAAGTGTAAATAATCAAAATTAGGAAGAATTATTCATGGTGAGAGGGGAGAGATAGAGACAGGAATAAACATACTTCTGATGGAGTCATGACACCAGGTATGTATAAAACTTCATGATCTTGGACGAGAGAAAGTATATCCTGAGGATAGCAGGTCAGCTGATTCAACTTCAAGAAAAAATATGTAATTGTGATTTATTACACATGAAAAAATTGGTATTGAGTGGTTAACGAATCTTTTCAACCAGATTTAGAGGACAAGTACGATACCACAAGATTAGAAGAAAAACACCTTGGTGCCTATTTTTATAAGAACAAGGAAGATGCTCAAGAGTGTTCAATCTATCGAGGAATTAAGCTTATGAGCCACACCATATAACTAGGGAGAGAGTGATTGAGCAAAGGATGAGAAAATGTGCTGGCAATTCGGAGAATAATTTCGGGTTTATGCTAGGTCTAGCTATCACAGAAGTTATCCACCATGTTAGACAAATGATGGAGTATTATTGTGCGAGGAAAAAAGATTTACACATACTATTCATTGTTTCGGAGAAGGTATATGACAAGGTACCAAGAAAAGTACTTTAGTGGCAATGACTAAGAAGGGCATACCACGTAAGTGCTCAACCTAATTAAGGATGAGTATCAAGAGGTTACTATAAATGTTAACTTCCCTATTACAATTGGGTTACACCAAAGATTTTCCCTAAGCTCCTTCCTTTTTATGATAGTCTTGGAAGAAGGAGCAAGGTCAATACAAGATAAGATACATTGGTGTTTATTTTTTACGGATGATATTGCTTTGGTGGATATGACTAGCGATGGGGCGAATGCTAAGTTAGAGTAATGGAGACAAATGTTAGAATCTAGAGGTTTTAGAATTAGTAGCAATGAAGCTGAGTATAGTGTCATTCTAGAATTGGGAGGAGGCCAAGTGAAGATAATGTGACTTTCGATGGCAATGAGTTGCCTGTAAACGAATGTTTTAAATACCTATGATCGATTCTCCAAAGGAATGAATACATTGATCAAGATGTCACCCATAGAATAAAATCTAGGTGGCTCAAATGGAGAGCAACTACATGACTCTCCAGTGTATCCTTAAGGTTAAAAGGGAAGTTCAATAGGATGATAATTAAATTAACATTATTGTACGGGTAAGAGTGTTAGGCTTTCAAGGATCATGTTAAGAAAATGAGTATAGGAGAGATATGTATGTTAAGGTGGATGTGTGAGAATCCTTGAGGGATTAAATTAGAAACGTGGATATCGAAAAGAAAGTTAGAGTAATGAGTATTGAGGATAAGTTAAAGAGAACCGGTTGTGTTGATTGAGGCATGTTAGACGTTGAACACTAGATGCATCACAGAGGAAGATAGAGGGGTAGGGTAATGGAAACTGATAAATGAAGGCTTAATTCTGTGTTTCAAGTTATCTATTCATCATTCATTACATTGTCAATATATACATAAGCACTTGCTATAAATTTGCTAGGTTTAATTATGTCTACTTGCTATATTTCTGATCTCCTTTGATTTGGTATCCTTGATTGATCTTCCTTCCTTTAATCATTGGTTTGTTTCCATCTTTCACTGATTTACACTCCCCCTCAAGATAGGTAATGGGATTTCCAATACCTAGTTTGCTCAGTGTTTCTGAAAGCGGTTTTGATGGAACAACTTTTGTGAGTATATCAGCTAGTTCTTCAGATCGAACATACGGGATAGTTATAACCTTGGACTCTAGTTTTTCTTTGATAAAATATCTGTTTATTTCCACATGTTTTGTTCGATCGTGTTGGACTGGGTTTTCAGAAATGCTTATGGCAGCTTTGTTATCACATAGTAGTTCACATCCTTCTGTTGGAGGAAATCCAAGTTCTCCTAGTAGCTTATGTGGCCAAAGTATTTCTGTAATTCCTTTGGCTATTCTTCTGCGCTTGAGAGTGCTACTACTTTCTGTTTCTTACTCCTCCAAGTAACCAAGTTTCCTCCAACTAATGTGAAGTATCCTGAGGTAGAGCGCCTTTTCAGTTTATCTCCTCCCCAATCTGCATCAGTGTATGCTTTCATTCCGAGGTGACCGTTTTTTCTGGAAATTATCCCAGTGCCAGATGACCCTTTTAAGTATCTGATAATTCTTAAAACAACTTCCATATGATCAGTCTGAGGTTTATGCATAAACTGACTTACAACTCCTACCGCATATGCAATGTCTGGTCTCGTATGGGACAGATATATGAGTTTCCCTACTAGTCTTTGGTATTTGCCTTGATCAGTCATCTCAACTCCCTCCCTAATTTCAAGTCCATGATTCTGTATCATAGGGGTATCTGCTGGTTTACAGTCTATCATCCCTACTTCTGCTAGAAGGTCAAGAATGTATTTCCTTTGTGATATAAAGATCCCTTCTTTAGACCTCAGAACTTCTATACCTAGGAAGTATTTGAGCATTCCTAGGTCCTTCATCTCGAATTCTTTGAAAAGCTCCCTCCTTATTCTTCCAATTTCTTCTGTATTATTACCGGTGAGGATCATGTCATCCACATAGATAATTTAGCATGTTATCAGATCACCACTTTTCTTTAGAAATAAAGTATGGTCTGAATTACCCTGGTGATATCCATACTTTTTCATGACCACTGTAAATCTTCCAAACCAAGCTCTTGGTGACTGTTTGAGTCCATAAAGAGCCTTTTTCAGTCTACATCCTTCCCCTGTATTGAATCCTTCTGAAAAGCCCAGCGGAGCTTCCATGTAGACTTCTTCCTGGAGTTCTCCATGTAAAAAGGCGTTTTTGACATCGAATTGATATAAGGGCCAATCTTTGTTAGCCGCTACGGAGAATAAGACTCGTATGGTATCGATTTTTGCAACAGGAGAAAAAGTCTCTGAGTAATCGATTCCATATGTTTGAGTATATCCTTTAGCAACCAGTCTTGCCTTATATCTCGCAACTGTTCCATCTGCCTTATATTTGATTGTGAAAACCCACTTACATCCTACTGAGTGCTTTCCTACAGGAAGTTTACATTTATCCCAAGTTTTGTTTTTTGTCAAGGCCTCAATTTCATCCTCCATTGCTTTCTTCCAAATTGTACTCTTCAATGCTTAATCTGTATTTCTAGGTAACTTTTCTGTATAAAGTGAAGAATTGAAGACTTTTGCAGTCTTAGTCAGTTGTTTTTCCTTGGAAATATTTGCCACTGGATATCTGGAGTGTCGAGGTTCATATTCAGGCACATATCTTTTCGGGGGAACTCCTCGTGTGCTCCGTTGAGGTAATCTGTACTGTTTCTCTTCTTCTTCCTCCTCGGTTCCTGTTTCCTGTTCTTCTGTAGAAACTGGAACATTATCATCATTAACAAGAGGAGTAAAAGATGAAATTACTACCTCTGGATTCTCAGGCGATATCTCATCCTGAGTTGGTGATAGGGGTGCATCACTGGTATTTTGTAACTGTACTATGCTTTCAGACGTTTGCTCGATAGGTCTGCCTACATATTCTTTTGGAACAGAATCAATTAAGGTTGGGTTAAGCAGCCAGCTTAAGGTGTCATTTTGTTTCTCCCCCTGACACCGAAGATGGTGATCAAAGTACATTTCTGTTTCCAGAAAAGTACAATCGAGAGTGGTATGAAGTTGGTTATTTTTGGGGTCAAAACACCTATACCCTTTTTGATTTATCCCATACCCAACAAAAACACACTTGATAGCACATGAGTCAAACTTCGTTCTATTTTGTTTCGAAATGTGAACGTATACTGAACAACCAAATACTTGAGGTTCAAGAGAGAGAGTATGAGGAGAGGGTTTGAAGAGGTTTAGGGTATCAAGAGGTGTTTGGAATTTCAGAATTTTTGAGGGTAGTCGATTGGTTAAATATGTAGCTGTGGCAACAGCCTCCGGCCAGTAGCTTACTGGAACATTAGAGTCAAGCATAACAACTCTGTTAATATTAAGGAGGGTTCTATTTTTTCTTTCGGCTACACCATTCTGTTGTGGGGTATAGGGACAAGTAGTCTGATGTACTATTCCATGAGCTGAGCAAAAATCAGTCATCTGAGAGGTAATGTATTCACCTCCATTATCAATTCTAAGAATTTGAATCTTAGTATCATATTGGGTCTGGACTAAGGTATGGAAGTGAACAAATTTGTAAAAGACATCGCTTTTCTTCCTCAAGAAATAGATCCAGGTCATTCGTGTGCAATCATCAATAAACAGGATAAAATAGGAAAAACCATGACTCCCAGTTTTAGGAGCAGGACCCCATAAATCAGAGTGAATTAATTGAAAAGGTATATCAGATTTGGTTTTACTAGGTTTATAGGTCTGTTTATGACTTTTACCTTTAATACAAGCCTCACAAGAAAAATCTTTATTCTTAGAGAAAGAAGGAAATAAGTGATATAAATACCCAGGGGAGGAATGTCCTAAACGCTGATGCCGTAACCGAACTTGTTGATCAACCGTTCCTCGAATATGCATTGCTTTCCGTTGTTGAGGCATGTCATCGACATAGTACAGTCCATCATGTTCAGTGCCACGCCCAA
Organism: Dysphania ambrosioides; assembly: GCA_026401315.1. Lineage (NCBI taxonomy): Eukaryota > Viridiplantae > Streptophyta > Magnoliopsida > Caryophyllales > Amaranthaceae > Dysphania > Dysphania ambrosioides. Next base: position 1,999,945 of record CM048663.1, on the reverse strand, counting down.
TCACTTTCCCAGTCTGGATATCCTGTAATAGGCAAAAATCAGGGTAAGTTACCATTTTACATTTTAACTCCTTTGTTAATTGATTTACAGAAAGAAGCTTATGAGACAAATTCGGAACATAGAGGCATCTATTTAAGGTAATGTCAGGTGATAGACTAATTTTTCCTTCCCCTTTTACTGATGAAAAATCACCGTTTGCGGTTTGTATCTGTGTTTTTCCGGTTTTATTTAATTTTGAGAAATCAGATGGATCAAACGTCATGGTGTCGGTAGCACCAGAGTCGAATATCCATTTCCCATTTTTAACCCTCGAAGTAAACCCGTAACTTTGGACTGCATTTGTGCAATGTGTTGAGCTCGTGTTTAGACTTGTGTTCATTTGGGCCCCTTTGTGCTCTTCCTCCCCGGCCCATCTTAGAGGGTTATATGGGTTAGAGAGAGTTAGGGTTTCAACCCTAATCTCTCGTTGCTTCTTACCATTTCCTCTCTGCTCTTGAGCAGCCGCTGCCATCCCCTTCGTTGGTTCCTCTCCTTTTTCTTCGGTTACTCCTTCGTTGCCATCCCCTGACTTCATGGCTGCGCCACATATTTTCGGTCCTCGCTTCCTTTAGTCTTGCCACCAATTCGGGTAGCCAATGAGCTTGAAGCACCCATCTCGGGTGTGCTTGGTCCCACCGCAATGTGTACACTTCAGGTTTGTCTTATCTTCCTCCCTCCGGTGTGATGAGCGATCTGACCGGGCCCTAGCTGCTCCAAAGTCCGACCCAAGCCCCCCCGGTGGTCCTTGCGGTGGCTTTGTTGAAGCATCTTCGGTGGTCATTATCCCTCTCTGAGTGATCTCTTCTCGAATCGTGGCATACACCTCCTCCACCGTAGGTAAGCGTTCTAGATTCACGAGATCTCGCCGGTCTTTGTCGAAGGTATCGTTCAGTCCGGCTAGGAATTGGTAAACCCTGTTTCTCTGATTAATTCACTGTATATGGTTTTGTCTGTTGGGCATTGCATTGGGTTTGGAACCCTTCTGTCAATTTCCTTCCATATGGCCGTGAGTTTACCATAATACACCTCTATGGTGTCGGTCCCTTGTCTGAGTTGGCTTGATTTTGTTATAAGATCGAACACTTGTAGTTCGTCTTGCCCACTGCTAAATAGGGTTTCTAGGCCATGCCATAAATCCTTTGCAGTAGGGTAATCCAGAAATTGATTCACTAAATCAGGGTCAATATTTTCGAGTATCCATGATACCACAATTGAATCATTTTGAATCCACCGTGTGTATCCTAGGTCGTTGTGGGCCGGTGGGGAGGCAATGATGTGCCTGAGCCGTCCTCGCCCCTCCCGATGGCTAGGTGCATGAACTTAGACCACTTTGTGTAGTTGTAATGGTTGAGTTTCTCAGCTAAATTCACGGGTTGGTTGTTTGAGTTTTCTTGTTGTGGTTTAGCAGTGTTCATCTGTTGAAACATCTGCATAAACTGTTCTAAGGTAAAGATGGGTTCGGATTGATTTGTGGTTGATGATTGGGCTTCATCGTTCTCCATGACAAGTAGGTTTTCGGTATATGATGAGCTTAGGGTTGTGCCCGCTCTGATACCATGATAAATGAAGGCTTAATTCTGTGTTTCAAGTTATCTATTCATCATTCATTACATTGTCAATATATACATAAGCACTTGCTATAATTTTGCTAGGTTTAATTATGTCTACTTGCTATATTTCTGATCTCCTTTGATTTGGTATCCTTGATTGATCTTCCTTCCTTTAATCATTGATTTTGTTTCCATCTTTCACTGATTTACAGAAACTTCAAACGCGGTTCAAATATAACAAAAATGATTTGAATGGAGGTAGTTAAGAGAGATATGGAGAAAACGAGTTTTTAAAAGAAGATGTGGCTCTAAATAAAAGAGAATGGAGGAGGAACATATTTGTGGATGATCACCTGACCTAGACTCTTAATTCATGTAGTCGACCTTAGCTTTTCAGGATTAAGGTTTGGCTTTATTCGTTATTGTAAACAGAAACAAACTTTTATGATCATGTATAGAAAAATATTATTTTATAGCTTGTGAATTTATCTCGGACCTAAATATATCAACAAACAAAATGAAATCCAGAAAGTCGTAATTTATAACTGGCCAAAGATCAAGGTCTACAAAAGAAGAAAAATAATCAAAGCTAACACTAATAAGTAGCTTCATGATGTATGTGAGTATGTCTAGTAGATTGAAAGAAAATGACTTCTGGAGGCTACTAAAAATTTACAAATATTACCATGACCATTGCTGGACTCATGAGGAACTTGGCACCAACCTTGATTGCAACATTAGCATCTTCTACATTTAAAACTGTTCCTACCTAAAACACAGCAACTATTAAGCTGCATAGCATATCTATCATTAATGTATGCATCAGAAGAACACTATCACAAATTTAAGACCTCTTTAACAGAATATATAGATATACTTTATCAATTAGAATCCAGGAGAGCACACTTGACAACATTTTAGAAATGGTATGTGCATGGATAACAGCCAACCAACCTCTAATGCTAATATACATATTCAGACAACCTCTAATGCTAATATACACATTCAGACAATTTTTGAAGGTTTCCGGTTAGGATCATACAGAAACAGCCTAAATGAAGAAGGGGGAAAAAGAGAAGTTAATAATCTTACTCCTAGAGTCATTGTAGGATACTCCAGCACAAGCTGTTGCAAAACCTACAAATAGAGGCATGTGCATTGAGATTGAATGAAGTATAGCAAGCAAAATTAGAGACAGAAAAAGGCATTGCAACAGACCAACCTCAAACACACCTGGAGTGGACATCACAACCTCCAACTACAAATTAATAAGTAAAAGAAAATGTGTCAGAAAAATCAAGAAATTTCATACGAAGTATAATAACATTCATGGTGCATTTTAAGTTAGGGTTATTTAATAAGAAGCATTTAGAATTCCCAAGATATAAGGTATCGACACATCAAGCATGTCAAGGGCCCAACTTTCCATGAATAATCCAAATCACTAACAAAATGTGAACTTTGAACTCGAAAAGCAAAAGCACTCACAACTTTGATGCCACCGCGTAGTGCAGCTCGTGCAGCCCCAAGCGCTAGCTCTGCACTGATATTTTGATCAAGTACTTCATATAAGCCTCCACTTAAAATACAATACTTAATGCATATAAATGGAGAGGCATTTATATATTAACAGCAAAATTCATAACGAATGAGTTTTTATAAATGAAGACTGAATCTTTTATGGACAAAGTTTCTAAACTCTAGTACAGCTACTGAAAAACAATAACAAAATACTGGGCATTCAATCTCTTGACTCATAAATACTCCCATTGTTGCAAAAAGAACTGCAACTGTTTGACTGACATATTTGCCAGCACACCACTTTGATCATCAATGCAGATAGTTTTAGACTATATAATAGTAAAATTTATAGAAAGTTCATGTTACGAAAATATACATTAATAGCAATTCAGTAACATTTACAATTTTATAAGGTAACTTTGAATATATTAGTGAAAAAATTAAGTCAAAATCAGTGCTAAAGTCAAAGTGTTGTAATTAATCTGTAACGGAGCGAGTATTCAATGCATAAGTTATTTCTCCTTTCAACTTTCAACTATCATGAACTTTGATGCCAAAATTTTACTCACTATATCTCTATATCATAAATTCAAGAAAAAAATTAATAGAATTTAAGTCTAGGAGCCTTATTCAAAATTAAGGACACAATAATATAAAAAAAAAACTCAAAAAGCAGAAACTATGAACAGTGAAGGAAAGAAATAGAAGTACCTAGGAGCACGAAGGCAAGCTATGATACCAGAGCTATGGATGTCATAAAGTGTTTTGGTAAGTGTAGGAGACAGAGGTGACGTCGGAGGAGAAGTGTTGCGTGAAGATGATGCTTTGAAATGCGATAGTAATGGTGAACTCTTGAGCTTTGTTGGAGGACAAAAGGAGAGACCAATACTCCTAGCTGCCATATCCACTCTACTGCAACTCTTTTTTGCGCACATTTAAGAATGCTTAAGAACCAAAAATAATTGAGGTTGGCTTTGATTTTATTTATGTAAAATACAAAGCATTAGAATGGGTTGTTTGTATTGGTTTTGAACTGGGTCTATTAGGTTTGGGTGAACAATTTTTTGGGTAGATTTTTTGGGTGAATAATTGAGGTTGGGTCGGGTCATGTTTAAAATTATAGGATTATTCTTATAATTATAATAGTATTATATATGAAATTTTTACAATTGAGTTGTTTGGTTTAAAGTTTAAACAGAGTCCAGTATATGTTCTAGAATATAATAATTTGGGGTAGACTTTGGGTTTAAGTTCAAGTATTTCAGTTTAATAATTAGATAAAGATCAATTTTGCTAGATCTACAGATCACTAAATCAAAATTTGTTAACATGGTTCAAAATTCTTTGTTTTAAAATACATTTTCTTTAGATCATTCAATGTTAGGTATGTGAGATACTGCGTAGAGATAGGGAATAAAGTAAAGGAATATAAAAAAACAACTTGTTGGTTAAGAGGGATATAGGAATGATAAAAGGGAAAAGAATAACATTTAAATTAAAAGAAAAAAAAACCTTCCTATTTCTCAAAATAATCACTTGAGTGGAGGGTGCTAGGAATTGTATGATATGTGAGGAAGTAGAAGAAGGATGAGTGTAGAAAAAAATTAGTTTAACCTTAATGAAACTAAACAGGAATGAAAGAGAAGCAAAGAAGAGATTTATGAATACTAATATATATTTTGGGACACAATAGCTTTATTGTGTCTCTAGTAAAAGTGATCCCTTGAAATAACAAAAATTACTAATTAAAGTTAATAAAGATTGATATATATTGTGTTGAAAAGTAACTTTTATTATATTAAATGTCGTTTTTATTAAGAACACAATATGTGTGCCGTATATATACAATACTTTTTGTTTTTCTATTCTCGTCCCACCCACCAATTTTCAACAATCATCTTTCCATCTTACCTCTCTAATCTCTATCTTTCATATTAAACCCCATTTGAAGTATGGACAATAAGAGAAAATTATAAAACCAAACCTTGTATAGAGTTGGGCCTTACAAAGACTGGGTCAAGCTTGCAATTTATGACTTTGAGCTCCAGTTAAATTTTGATTTCAAACTTTTCGCTAGGCTATCTTTGTTCAAGCTTAAGCTCGTTCATTGGCACAATCATGTAATCTACTACGTATTTTCTTTTACTTTGAACTTTCTCATGTTTTTAACCATCTTAGTTTATTGGGTCAAAAGTTCTTAAAATTTACATGGCACATTAATACCCTTGTTAGCCTTGTAATTCTAACTAGCTCTTGCCATACTACCATAGCATTAAGTATTAAGCCCCAAAACACATCGATACAGGCAATGCTGAATTCGCATCCAGAGATACATAACTTTTCTAAGGAAATGCTTCTTAATGAGCCTTCAAATCGTTGTTTTAGACCTATCAAGATAATTCAAGTATCTTTCCCCAAAGAATGGTGGTTTTAGGAAAGACGGAAAGTGCATCCAAAGTAAGATCATCAGCAAGTAGGAGTATACTTCTAACTCCGGAAAAAGGGTGAGACAAATATCAGTATTCAGTAAACTCCCAAGTAATATTTCATTGATTCCTTCAGGAGGCCAAGTTATTCATTACATACAGACAACACTAGTATTGTAATATACACACTAAAAGCTACCAGGATTCCATCAAGGAAATGCTACAAATATGGATAATCACTAATTCAATGTAGTTTAAAGTTTTTCGAAGCAAAGAAGGATGGGAGAGAAACCCAAATCCTAGAGTAATAGGACTCACCAAGGTCCTCCAGCTATCAAATCTGGGACTGTGAGTAGTGTGACGACATCCAAATAAATACAACATATGAACAGTTGAACACCCCCAAAGGACTCGCTTGTTGCGCATTGTATTCACAAACTTCAAGATTTAGTCCAGGTGTTTGGAAGAAAGAAAATTTCAAGTCCTGGGGCATCAAAATTTTTTACCCTGGAATTGGGTTCAAGATGAAGATCAAGCAGTGCTTAAACAATTTTCCCAAATACCATATTTCGAGCTGAAGGTCCCTCCACCATTCTGGTGTGCATATTCACAAATGACTGCCCGAGCACAATCATCCCACGTCCTTGCAATTTCCTTGAGAGACATTGGCCGCGAAAGACTCCGAAGAGAGATGCTAAACCTTGACTTTGCCTTCGCTGAAAGATCCTCAAACCCATTACTGCAAAAGGGCAATGGAACATCTAAATCTTAATTTACTGGAAAACATTTTCATCTAAAACTATGGTATCTTCTCATAGTGATCAGGAAAGGTTGATCTCTACAAAAACGGCAACGGAACATCTAAATCTTAATTAACTGGAAAACATTTTCATCTAAAACTATGGTATCTTCTCATAGTGACCAGGAAAAGATCATCTCTACAAAAATGGTAAAAACAAATACCGTAATCAGACCACAACAAAGTGGCTTGTGCAGCTTGATCTTTATGTGCATTATGCAAATGTTTTTGAGTAAAAATAAATTCAAATGAAGAACGAATATTGCTAAAAATAAAAACAGAAACAATAGAAAATACAACACAATTTGCCAAATTCCAAGAGATTTTTGGGTAAAGTCTTGTATATGTCCACTTATTTAGTCCTAAAAATACAGAAAAATTAAATTTACCCGGTAGCCATTTAGGATAATGTGGTGAATGACATCAGAATACAAGAAGATTAAAATCTCTTAAAGCTCACCTGACATCAACTGGCAACTTGTCCAACAGAATGGGGGAACAATTTGGATAATTAACAGGAACCAGAATCCTCAACGGTGGAATTGGTGACTGCATAGCAAAGGTAGCACATAAAAATTACGGCAAGATAAAGGTATAAAGCCATATCATAAATTGAAGTGTAAAAAGTGACAAAACTACTTACTATCTGGGCTGAAGTATAGTGTGCCTTCAAGTTTGGACTCAGAGATACAGCAATAAAAGAGCACCTTACAATGGCTCCTTCACTACCTTCAGAAGCTGATGCGGCTACCGAAGGATCCATATCTTCATCACTGACATCAACAACAGTATCTATAAGACGCTCATTTATTTCCTTGATCTCTTCCAAAAGGGCATGATTAACCTGCAAAAACAAGACATGAAACCTTTTAACTATAACAAATTGAAATGTACTTGAGCTGTTTAAGGGAGAGGCCAAAAAAAAATATCTGAATAAAAAATTGCACAATCTTAATTTGCAAGGCAAAGTAATCCTAGTAACTCGAATTACACCTAACATAAGAAGAAACCACTCTTCATCTTTACTCAAAAGATACTGAAGAAAAGGGAATATTGTGCCCGACTCATGATGACTATATATGTTTCACAGAAATATAAGGTTATTTCCAAACATATTTCCAGCAATTGAAATCCTTTAGCTGTACGACAAAGGTTTCATGACATTTCCAGGAGGACCGCAGCTCAATCAGTTGGCAACTGAAAGCCTAACCACTAGCAACTAAACAATGACAAGGCAACACTTTTCATAGGCTCACTGTACGCTATATTTTGCACAAAAAGTAATTATTATTTCAAAATTAACACATCCAACATAGAAAAGGGAATGGAAAAAAGGCAGGTAGATCCAAGGAATTAACACAGAGTCCCCCTTAACTCCCACCCTTTCCTCTGGGAGAATGAAAACGGAGGTTACAATAATAGAAATAAATTAATCATAAGGTGTAACATACGAGGAATTTAACCAACTAGTAGAGGTGGCCAATGAACCGAGCCGGGCTGCCTGGCTTGGCCCGTGTTCGGACCGCTATGGGGTCGTGCTGGGGACACGATTTGTACCGAATCGAATCGAAAACTGAATCATGAACCAAATTCACGAACCGAATCAAATCAAATCGAACTGAATTTCACATAATGACATTTAAAAATTAGAAGAAATGAATTGTTTCGAAAGTAAATAAATGTTTATATTCACGAATCACATAATAACATTCATTATAAACTTCTATATTCGCGTAATTACATTCATTTTTCATTTATTTTGTCAATATTTATATATTTTTAATAATATCGAGAGATATTCTCATATTCATTACATATTTACATAAATTACATTAATTACATATAATCACAAAAAAGACATAATCATATTCGATTCATATAAACTAAATTATATTCAACTAAACTAACATTCATTGATTCACATAAACTAAACTATATTCAACTAAACTAACATTCATATAAACTAAACTATTTTCAACTAAACTAACATTCATTGATTCACATAAACTAAACTATATTCAACTAAACTAACATTCATATAAACTAAACTATTTCAACTAAACTAACATTCATTGATTCATATCAATTAAACTAAAGTATAAACTAACATTCATAAAAACTAAAATATATGCAAATCAACATTCATATAAATTAATTTATATTCAATTAAACTAACATTCATATAAACTAAACTACATTTAAATAAACTAAATTTTACAAAATTAGACGTTTTAGGCGGGCCGGTTGCAAGTTTAGTAGGCTGGGCTGAATTGAATTTTTTCTGTGGTCCAAATTGAATTGGGTAAGGGTTTGGAAATCCAAATTCGTTTTCAGCCCACCCAGCTGGTGGGCCAAACCGAGTCCGGAAGGCCTTCCATGGGCCAGGCCAAACAGGCGGTTTACCTCTACCCACTATTCAATCTCCAAGAAATGAAAATCAGCAATGCAACAAACACAATACCTCATTTCTGGCCTTCTTGGCACTAGATGTTGCAGCAGACTCTAGGTCAGATCTCTCAGACCCCGCAAACTTCCTAAAGTCATCACTCATACTGCCAACAGTTGCTGCAACATTTAAGGGCATTGCACTGGTCCATCGGCGCATTCTTTTTGTTCCTGTACCTCCATCTTGTGTTGGAAGGTTTCTAGCTTGCAAGCGACACTTTGTCATGGCAACTAAATCTTCACCAACTGTAGCTCTAGAACCGTTTCCTGGTGCTGACCCTGCAATACGATCAATCATGCTCACAACAGATCCAATGTCACAGATTGCTGCATCATATGCTTCTGGGGATATTGACTTGACCTGAAAACCCCCCCCAAAACAAAGCAAGATATTATCCAAGAAATTCTTGCTTTTTCTTCAAAGATACATAAGAAACTCACAGGGCATTATACTTACAGCTTTCAACAAGCGTTCAAGTGGTTGCTCTGTTAAACAAGATTTCCCAGGAACAGCTGCAGAACTGTTACCATGAGCACCATCTGTACCAGCACACTCCAATAAAGGAGATGGAGATATCCCCGGAGTTCCAATTGAAAGAGATTGAGATGCAGAAGGTGCGCTACTTTGTTGATTCCCAATATTTGCAGCATTAGAGAGTAAGGAAACAGCAGGTTTCTCAGAATCACCAGGCATAGGAGATGGTGCTAAGGGGGTTGATGGAGAAGGAGCAAAGGGTGAGTTAGCTGATTGCAAAGGAGTTCCACCTTTGGAGATAGTTTGTTGCAGATTTTGCTGATCAATTTGGGGAGAATGCTGGTTAATTTGTGGCGACGCTGCCTGAAACAATTGAGGCGAAGAAACAGGAAAAGAAGCCCCAGGCTTTAGCTGTTGATGTGCAAACCTCTGGGCTGATGAGAGATGTTGTGGGAAAGCACCTGATTTAAGACCTAAACCCTGCCTCATCCTTTCATTCACATCATTTTGATGAAGTTGAGGCATCTGATGAGCTGAAATTTGAGAAGCTTGTTGCTGCTTTGCCTGTTGGTGTAACTGCTGTTGCTGCTGCTGCTGCTGCTGCAGCAGTTGCTGCTTTTGCAACAACTGCTGCTGAATATGCCTGTTCTGGAGTTGTTTCAGCTGTTGGTTTTGTAGAATCTGCTCCTGCTGCTTTAGATGCTGATTTTGGAGCAAATTTGAACTTGATTGGTGAGGGTTAATGTTTGGTTGTAACATACTGACTCCACTTTGTGATTGCAATTGATTGATGTTTGCCTGCTGGGGAACACTGCCTGGGTTCTGCTGCAAAGTTTTCATTCCAACCTGCTGCATTGAATTAGGTGCACTTCCCTGTCCAGAATCCAAATTGGGATTGATCTGTATTGAACCTGACATGCTCTGTGAACTGATAGTAGATAAAGAAGGGACAGAACCATGCTGCAAGCTTGAAACATTGCTCTGTTGCATTGTAGGTACAGAACCTTGTAAATTCATATTCTGCAATTGTGGGTTTACACTGACATCATGTGACTGTACTTGAGAAATTTGAGAATGAGGCTGTGGTGCTTGTCGCATAGGCTGCATTTGAGGAGAAAGAATTTGCCCAGGTTGCATAGAAGGACCAGGTCTCTTAGGTCTATTAGTATTGAGTACCCCCATAATTTTCTTCTCAAACGATGGCAATTTTTCTCCGTGAGTAGGTAGAATATTGTTCTTTGTTGTTTGTAAAGTTTGCATTAACCTCTCCAACATACTTTTAAATAATTTAAGCTTCTCCAGTTGGTCCATTCTTGGTTGCTGAGGAAGAGATTCATTCTGTTACATGTTAAAGAATAGCATCAGGTAAACTAAACCTCCCCCATAGAAAAATAAATCAAAAAACAACAATACTGGGTCAGATAATTCTTCTGCCAAAAAAGATTAAGATAACCCTTAAAAGTGCATTGCAAAATTAGTTTCAATTAGTTCTACATCAATCAGATATAAACCTCAAGGATAATGATATCAACCAGTTGGGTATGGATCACTCAAATCAAGTGCTTGTTTCACATATTGCCTAGCTTTCATGAGAACAAAAGGGCACTGGAAGGTGGAGGCAATAAGCAGCAAAAAATTACAATAAAAAAAAACTCGATTAGTTGTTCAAAACAGAAATATCCAATACCTGCTGCAATTTCCTAGATATTTTTTGGTACATTTCATTCAGCTCTCCGTAGTACATGTCCTTCATAAGTTTGATCTGTTCATCATCACCAAAACAGTTAATAATAATCAGAATCTTGTTTTAGCCACCAAGCAGCAGCCACAAAACAAATAAAGCTTTGAACTCAGACAAAGGATGCAGCTCTTGAATACACGAAGAATAAAAAAAGGAAAAGAAAACTCACCAAGACTGTTGACACAATCCATTAAAATATCTGACAGAGGATTTTGTACTTTGTAAGCTATTTTTTTCTTGCATTTTTACAATAAATTGCTCCTGATTTGTCTCACATCAGTGTGCGCCTTTATTATGTTTTTTTTCAATGTGCTGCATGTATTTCTTGTTGCCCCGTTTTTGACTACTTGCTTAGAACTTTTATCAACGGCTATAATATTTTGGGTCTCACAACACCCCACCCCTTCCCCCTCTTCAATCATAAAAGTCGTCAAAGGGATGCCATTTTAATACAACTTATGATACAATTAACTAAATTAACTAATTTTATAAAAATGAAAAAAAATTAGTTTGAGGTTTGCAGCAGATTTGAATCTGTCTGTGTTCTAGTGGACAAAAATAAAATAAAAGGACTAAAAAGAAAATAAAATTTATTTAAAAAACAAGGAAATGATATTAGAAGTGCAGCTCAAAACAACATGATTAGGACAAAATTAATTCCAGGACTGAATCAACCACTTATACAAAGCATGGGTTTTCATTGCATGCCACTTCAGCATGCTGAAGCAGACAAAACCAAACAAACCCTTACAGCAGGTATATCTATGAGAAGTAATACATGATTTAGGCAAAGACAAAAATATTCAGGGGAGAGTACTATACTCATGCAGCCATCTTTATTTCCAAGCATAGTGAAGAGGAATTTACTTTCAGCGCATAGGTAGTACAGGACACAAAATGAAAATAAGATCTGCAAAGTAGCCTGGATCAACCATTGGGGCACACAGGCATGACATTAATTTTGAATACCTAAGTTGACACCAAATCTAAGCTGAAGATCAGCAAGAGGAGGTAAACCGTCACCTTTTGATAGACATCTTCTTGCCAGTCACCACAACTTGTACCACCAGTCTGGGCAGTGGAATCCAAGGAACCTATTCACAAGGCATTAGTGTTAGATCATATACCAAGACTCTGGAATCTAGACAAGTGGATTAGATTATAGTAAAAAAAACAATAATATTAACCCCAGAGTTATATCATCAAATGACAAAAACAAAAAATGTATAGCTGACGTTATCTTCTAAAGCAAACTTACAAGGCATAAAGAAGCCTACATGTGAGGATCATAGAGACACCTAGCTGATGATGATGAGGAAATTCAAAGAAAGCAACTAAAGAAACATTCAAGTAAGACTGCTTAAATGTGTGACAGACTCTACAGGGTTCAGGAAACCACATCAAATAAGAAGAAACATCAAAGATATTTGGAGCGAAACAAGTGGTGTACTAGATATTATCTTTCCATGAACAGGAACAACTTGGAGAACTTAATCAAACATAAATGAAATGAAGAAGATAATACATGCACAGTAGCAGACAATAGAACCAATATATTCCTCATCGATGCAAACTAGTAGTTGCATGAAATAAGCATTAAGAAAAAATCATTCAAGAGCAAAGTCAATCCAAACCACTAGCATTTAGGTAAGAGACAAATACTTGATGGTGCTTCTGCAGGAACTCTTTGAGATGGGAACAACTGCTTTTGCTGATCAATCATGTTTTGCTGCTGAAGCAAAGAATTTGGATTTTGCATCCGAGGTTGCAGTTGTTGAAGGGAATTTGTCTGCTGCTGCAAACCCAGTTGTTGTTGTAACTGGGATGGCTGAGGTTGGAGCTGTGACATCAATTGCTGCTGTGATTGTGATTGTGATTGTGAATGTGGCTGCACTGGCTGCCCACCACCAGGCAATAAAGAAGAATTTTGGCTCTGTTGGGGAACTGCAGCCTTGGGTTGTTGTATCATGTGTACTGAGTGATTTGCCTGCAGGTTAGTGTTCCCTGATTGCGTTCCCATCACATGCTGCTGAGGCAGACCCCCAGCAAGACTTTGATGACCTAACTGTTGCTGATGCATATTGGGAAGATTACTTTGTTGACCCATTATGTGTTGCTGCTGCATGTTCTGATGGTTGGTTTGCTGTTGTGATGGCAGGCTTTGAAGATTGTTCTGCGGCCCTAACAGTCTCTGCTGCTGCATATCGGCGGTATTATTCTGTTGTCCAATCAGCTGGTTTTGTTGCATATTTGCAGTATTAGGTTGCTGTCCCAATAAATGCTGCTGTTGGCCCTGGGATATCATAATAGATTGCTGGGGTAATTGAGCTTGCTGTTGCTGAATGATAGGAGACTGTTGTGGCTGAGGCTGGGACTGTTGCTGCTGTCTGAGTACTGCTTGCTGATGCTGCTGAAGCCCAGATTGAGATGGCTGTTGAACAGAAGACTGTTGGTTTTGTTGTAACCCAGGTATCATAGAAGGCTGCATAACAGATGAGGTTTGCATCATTGGTTGCTGAGTAGACTGTAGCAGATTTTGTTGAGGCTGTGATGGTGGTTGTTGTTGCTGTATTGGTGTCTGCACAACTGGTTGTTGGATATTTCCCTGCTGTAACTTCTGCTTCAGCATCTGATGCTGCAACTGTTGCTGATACATGAATTGCTGATTATTTTGGGACTGCTGTTGCTGTTGGGAACCAACCTGTTGAGCAAGTTGTCTTCCTTGCATCTGCCTTTGAGCATTTGTGAACATATTGGAAGTAACTCCCTGATTCATAGTATTTCCGATAGAACTTTGTGAGATGCCAGAAATACTCTGCATATTTGTGTTTTGAGAAACATTTGGCATGTTCTGAGACAAACCACCAACAGGTGGCAAAGAATTTGGCAAGTGGGCAGTAGTTTGCACGCTTGCAGATGCTATGTTGTTTTGCATGTTCTGTGCTAAAATCTGCTGTCGGGCTTGAGATTGATTTGATGCCATCTGGTGGGGAACAGATTTACTCTGACTCTGCACGTGGGACTGCATATTTTGAGAAGGTACTGAGAAAAAAACCCAAAGTGGACAATTGAGTTGGGTAAGATACAAATTTATAAACACTCATTTGTCACTAACTTCAGAAGTTCAAGTGAGTGGGTAAGACCAGAAATCCATAGAAGACAGCAACAACCACGGAAAAGGATAAGAGATTCCTAAACTAAAATGCAGTCCTCTTATATATTTCCCTTTTTTCACCATTTTTTTGGGTGGGTGGGGAGCAGTTGAGTATTATTCAGATAGAATACATCTGTGAACTAAGTATCTGCAAGAAACAATCAAGACACTATCAAATGAGCTCAAGAAAACTACTTCAGGTAACATCATAACTACCATGCAATCATAGATGGTAGTCTTGTTACAAGAATCACATATTTTATAACTGAGTATTTATAGTTGCATACAAGTATTTGACATGACAAATGAAGGTTTGATGTTTGATCATCCAGATATTTCTCCTAGTCCCACACTGCAGTCCACTGAACCAAGGAGAAAATGATAGACTACCGAAGGATTGGCAAAACATTGAATTTGACGGACATACAGAGAGTGAGAAGCCCCTATGTTGCCCAGGCAGACGCTAAAGGATGATCCACAAAATTTGTTTCACATAAACACACAGGAAAAAGAGAAGTAATATACATGGGAAATGGAGAGTAAGGGGAAGGAAAGCACAATAGCAGGATTTCATATTTCATACTCAAAACATCGAACGAACAAGATTTACAGCTGCTTGGAATCTAAAAACAGTTGATAATGTATCCTATCAGGGACATTGTGAAATTGACAGAATCTGATACAATGCAAAGAAAATTCACAATCAGCTATCACGAGTCAGGTACAAGACATTAAAGTATACAAATGTATCACGTACACACTGAATGCAACTCCATCTAGTAGATTTTAATTTCATATCCTGAAAAGAATTCTACCTTTCCAGCCCTAGTAAAAATAACAAATGACAAGTTTCATATCCTGAAAAGAATTCTACCTTTCCAACCCTAGTAAAAACAACAAATGACAAGCTAGCAAGTTTAAACCATCAATTGACAATGCTTTGATATTCAAGACATAAAAATGTATAGATAAGTAAAGTAATCTAAACTTTTCCAACAAAATCTACACACAAGGAATAACTCTCCTAAATAAAAGTACCTGAATCCTGTGGATTTTTGCTCATACTGGAAGAGTTGGAAGGCAAACCATTCGGGAGTGAATTCTGAGATTTTGACTCCATTGTAAGCATTTTTAGTGATATCTTCCTCAGATAATCAGACTACAATAAGAAACAATAAATGATTGAATTAATAACAATGTGATAACAAAAACAAAAGAAACAAAAATATCAAGATTAAGGTATAAGAAAACTTAAAGGATACCTGGCTTGTAGCACCAGAATATATCTTTTCTTCAAATCTTATGGCAATCTGCTTGAGTTCTTGCAGCCCATCTTGGCCAGAAAAAGGAAGATGTCTCTTTAAAGTTTCCATACTACAAATCCAAAGGATATTAAAATATTTGCATCACAACCAGTTCTTAATTAATTTTAATTAAACTTATACTTGAAAGAAGTAGCACACATGACCATACCACCCACCACATTGGACTGTCTCCCCTCTTCAGACAATCTCATATTAGGAGATAAATCTATAACTTCCATAGAGGTAACATATGGCAATGAGCTAGATAAAATAGGCAACATAAGCAGTAGAATAACTCACACATTCAGGGGTAGTTTCCACTCCAGCATCAAGAAACCACATTTTCCTGTTTAGGTACTCTTTTTCATTGGTAAGCATTAATATATAAGAAAACTTTATGGGAATCTCATACAAAATTAATATTTCCTCTGTCTCATACAAATGCAACATGTCCCATTTTGAGAAATGTCACAACAGATGCAACACAGCACAAAATAGGAACTTTGCCAAGGGACAATTGCCTTACTACCCTCATACAATCACTTTAAAGTTTAGTGAAGATCAACTTACAAGCTTTTTTGTTAATAAATTGCCCCTTGACACTCTTCTTCTTTGGACTTTGTGCAAAAGGGTGTATTGTGTCTAATTAGAAACGAAGGAAGAATATCATGCAACAAATCATGGTTGCTATATCACCTGTTATTATGTAATATACACAAAAAAAAAATTCTTCTTCTATATTTTAAAGTTGTACAGTATTAACTTTCATCTTTTGTCAACAACTTCGACCAATAATATCGTATCTTAAAGTAGTAAATAATCAAAAGTTGATATTTAAAAAACATATTGCTAGTCTTTGACGATTAGGAACAATTAGTTTTTCAATAAAGAAAAGACTTGAGTATCGTATGCTATATGATCATGAGATGCACGACAGGAGCATCATAAACAAAGAGGAAGGTTTATTACCCATCACAGTCAATGATAAACACATGATATTCATTAGATCATCAGAGCATTGAACCTTAACTAATCAAACCATACAAGCTAGATCAATGAAATAAGGAAGTCAGATAATGCGTAACCATATCTGAATCACTAAAAATTTTAAAAACTGACAACCTTTAACAGAAGATCATCACTCATCAGATTGGGTGGTCAAACAAGCCTCCTTATTGTAACTTACAGTAACTTTTCAGGAAGAGCATATAGCTTTTTTTTCATGATAGGAAATACATTAAAACAAAATAGCAAAAAACAGTTATACACTTATACATGATACAAACGTAATTTGCTTGGAAGACAATAAAAAATAGCATAAAGAGATTTCCTAAACAAAAAAAATAACCATGTTTCATTTTTACCAAAACGCTAATGATAAGGATCCATGACACCTGTTCTTACTTCCTAGTATAGAGAACTTTCAAATCACAATCAGTTTGCATTACACCATTCCTAAAATCTTCATAAGTTACCAATAATACACTAATGCACTTTACACATGAAACTTCAACCACATAGATCATAACTGACCGGTTTTGACCAGACAATCAACCAAAATTATTTTTCATCACTTGATAAACAGATGTGAGCAGAATTTAAGCATACCTTTCAATCGATTTGCCTGAAAGCACTTCACACTCTCCATACACAAAAATGAAGGAAAATGTCCTTTGATCAAATGTAACAATTGAATATAACATGGACAATTTATGGAGATAACTATAATCGGTTATTTTATGTGATCATAGTATTTTACTAGAAATCGACTATGATTTGTGAACTAATTTGATTAGTGCACGGCTAATAATAAATCGGTCCTATGAGGTCACACATATAAGTATATGACTGGATTAAAGTGCAAAAAAGGTTAAGAAGCTAAATTGTCATGCATATGTGAAGTATGGACTAATGAATTTATTTGTAACATATGGATGTTACTTATAAATAAACAAGGTTATGGGAAAGTATGTACTACACACTTTGCCATATTCTCTCAAAAGCTCATATTCTCTCTCAATGTGTCATCACCAAGAAAAGCAATAAGGAATTATTCTTTATTCTGTACTAGGCTACTAGCATACGTGGGGATTCAATCGTTGCTTGTGTGAAGTGCTTTGATCTTCATATAGAAGTGTGAAGTGCTTTGATCTTCGTCGAAATCACACCTCAAGGGTATGGAATTCTTTTTTCTATAATTCGTATTAAAATATGCATGAGATCCTATTCTAGATGTAAGAAATCATTTCTTGAAATTCCGCTTTATGTATCTACATTCCTAAAAAAACCTATTTTTTTCCTCTCTACTGAAATAAATCCTTCATCGAATAATTCTTTTATTTACGAAACATAATAAATATAAATCACATAACATAAACACAACAAATTTTCCAAAAAAAAATAAAAAATTTACCATTCACTGACGCATAACACTTCAAAAATCATATCAAATGTATAGAATTTCCCAAAAAAAAAAAACAGCATAATAAGAAACACAAAATTCACAATATATCTCATTCAATAACCAAACACAGTTACACTAGCAACTAGCATATCAGTACTTATACCCTGGAACCTTAAATTCGCCGAATTCGGGACACATACATATAAACACTACCAGAATTCGACGAAAAAAACATAAAAATCAAACCTTGATAACAAAATGAAAACTCACATTTTGTTGACGATTCGATTGCGGGAATCAGGAAGAAGCTGGCTCCGCCAGTCGCCACCATCAATCGGAGGTGGCGCTGCCTCAGTTTGAGCGGGACGCCAACTATTCGAATCCATTTGTCCAAACAATCAAGTCAGCTCAAAACCAATTATTCAATTAAATAAATAGACAAATTAATTTATTTATAAAAATTCAGCTTTGATTCAACTCAATAAGCAGAAATCCCCAAATTTAGGAGGCAGCGGTTGAATTCGACGGTCGGAAACCCTAGAATTGGAAGACGATGGTGGTGGAGGGGGTGGTGAAGGTGGTATAAGAGGGGAAAGGATGGTTTAAAAATTTGGTATTAGGAACTTGGGACATGAAGAACGAGTCTTCAGAATAATTGAGTGCGACCACTTTCATCACTTGATGTCCTTTTATACTAAAATATTTTTTGTTGGGAACCTCATCCACTTTTTACTAACCTAAACCAAATATTAGATTTATACTCCTTTAGTATCATATTAGGTAACTCTTACGATATGATAATAAATTATCTTGTTAAATATTTCAATTATAAGAATATTTTCATGTATTGGTGAAAACTTATAGGTTTTATATCATAAAAACTGTAATTGGAATGATGCTTTTTATCTTATAAAATAAAAAAATTATTATAGAAAAAGGTAGAGAGAAACATGAAATGAAGAGAATAAATAAATGTAGTTTTAAATAATTTAGGAATTTATATAGTCACATAAATTTCTATATATAATATTTTTCAATCTTATATTAAAATAAAGTAGGAAAAAAATAATAGATGACATCATTTTAAAAAAAAAGGCGGAAAATTCTTTTATAATAGTTAGACACGTGTTAAGTATGATGTCAGCAGGGGTTTTGCTTTAGTAATAGTTATAGATACTATATAATCACGACTCTAATCTCTGTGTTTTCTGTTAGTTAAGGTTTAAAAGTGTGTTGTTTAAGTAACTTTGTTTTTTCACCTTATTATTATATTAGAGAAATGAAGAGTTTGATCTTTGAGTCATAATGTTTATTTGTTTAACTTATTATTATTTTCAGGGGGTTTTACGTTTTCATATTTTCTATTTTAGAGTTCGTCCTTAATATCCGGCTATAAAATTGTCATGCGTAGAGTTTAATATAGGGTTGAGTTAGTAGACACAACTGAGTTGCGGCAAAATTGAGAAGTGAATTTTACTACATACTGAGATAGTATCTAAGATGTCATTACAAAATAAATAATACTCCATACGTAGAATTATTAGGAAATAATTAACCGAATTATAGTTTCTATGTCTCTAAATAGGAGATTCCTTTTTATTGAAAGTAAGTAGTTAATTCGTTTATAATGTTAAGTTGTTACTTAGTAAATATAATAAAACTAGTACATAATGTTCAAACGGGGAAATGGGATAGTTTGAGGAGGAAACACGTAAATAAAAGACTTAAAATTATGTAAGATGTATATAGACTATAATTTAATATGGTATTAGTTAATAATTTTTATAAGGAGTTTATTACGTACAAAAGAAAGGATGAGATTTTATAATATATATTATAATTAGTGCATTAGTATAATAAATGAGTGAGATAATGATCATATAAGAAATTATTGCAATAAAAAATAAATAGATGTAAGAGTCAAATATTGCAATTGTACAGAATTTTGTGACTTTGGATCATTTATTGGTGTGGTTATATAGGAAAGCAAAGAGCCAAAGTTAGAAGGTAAGGAAAGTGAGGTTGACGCTTTAAACTGATTGCACATGTAAAATGTAAAATGTAAAATAAATAAATCACATTAAACCTCATATCTTATATGATATCATTACATTTTTATGATTTATTTCCATTAATTATAATATCTTTCTTAAATTATATTATACTTTTTTATATGAACTCATAATTGAATTCAAACTAAATCAATCAAATTGACCATACACTAAGTGTTATATGATTGCAATTTGTTTTATGATCTATTACCATTTTGTTCCTAATATCTTTCTTAAATTATATTATATCTTATAACATATAATCAAATCAAATTATCTTATATGATTGGATTGTATTTTTTTTTATTTACTTCCATTAGTTCCTAATATCTTTCTAAAATTAGGATATTATACCTCAAGATATTAAAATATAACTCTACTATAAAGTAATCAATTTAAATCACATATCTTATTACCTTCGTTCCATGAAGGTGTTATTTTCTCCTATTTATTTGGTCAAATTATAAAAACTTTGAAATTTATATTATATTTGTATAATATAAAATAATACCATTTGAGACTTACTAGATTTAGTTTTAAACTTATTTTAAAATATATAATTTTTATGATTTATTTTAAAATATAATTATAAATACTTTGCATTAATAATCAAAGTTGTGTGTTGAAAATCATAAAAAAGCAAATAAGAACATCGTTATGGAACATAGGAAGTACATGCTTGCAATAAATTTTCTGATTTATTACCATTAGTTCCTAATATTTTCCTTAAATTATGCTCGTATTAACCCATATTTCTGCTTTAACTATGCAATTGGATACACACATCTTCCAATTGCTTCTTAATACAGTTGTCCTAGACTTAATGGTTTGGATAATATCTTAATACCAAATACTTTATTTCTTATGGACAAACTTAATTAGATAGCTCTTTTAATTTGTTTTTGTATATATAACATTAGATCGATTTTATTTCTAACTAGCTAGCATCATTAGGTTCAATATTTAGGATATTATTTCGAACACATTAGATATGGCATTACGATCTTCTTAGCTTAGATTAAATTAGGTTTCTTGAAGATGGTGTAATTATATATAATATTTACATTATAAACTTAGACTAGATTAGATTTGTAATATAAAAATTTTGTGAGATATTAATTGATAATAATATTTAGCCTTAGAAATCCTATTTATCTATTATATTAAGCAACATTTAAGTATTTTTCTACAAGTGTTTTCATATAACTAGGAATTGGGTAAGTCGTCTAAGACTAAGGTGTAGATGTAGTTCCTTGTAATCTCGCATATCATTATAATTTGCAATCATTGTAAGGCCTTGTTCAACTAACATTAAAAAAAACTATTAATTAGAAAAATATGTTTCAATTAGCACCGTATTATTGCATAAAAAATAATATTGAATAAGTAAGAATAAGTTCAAATTACTAAAAATATTTCCTATCATTATAAATCAATTTTTAATATGGAGTGTTATTTATCGCCTATAAATTTATCAAATTGCCCAAAAAAAATATGTTTTTTCCCCTCCTTACTCTTTTGTTTATATAATCATCCTACTCCACTCTTTCACTCTCCAAAGCTACCCCTTACCACCCCCGCCACCCACCTCAACCTCCCCACCATTAGTTAACTTGTCGCAACTCCACCATTAGCTCACACCGCAACCACTTTGGCTCCGCATTATCTAAAGTCATGGTCGCAACCTGTCGATGTCTTCCTCTCAAGTAACTGTTTTTTTCAATTTCTCCGGTGTATGGGGCAAGTACTCTTAGAGAGTAATGTTTTTTATTTCTCATCCCTTATTTCATTTTATTAGTTAATTATATTATTAATTATTACAAAGTAATATTTATTATATTAATTGTTAGAATTCTTAATAATTCTTAATAATAAATGTTAAATAAATTATTATTCTTTTAAAAGATTTTAGCGGTGATAATATTAACTATTACTCACATTTAGTTACTTCCGAAATATTTTCGATGAAGGATGACGCTGCTAAGTGGACTAAGTGAATCATCTTTCAACATGGCTTTTATGTTTCAACTTGTTGTTTAAACACGGGGTACTTTATTTAATATACAATAGGAATGAAAAAAAGAGGTATAATAATAAAAATGTAGAGGAAGTTGAACAACCAAACAAAAAAATAGAGGCTTGCAGTTATAACTTTATGATCAATCTGGAAAGGTATATGAAGAATAGTGTTAATTGTCACAACCACGAGCTGAATAAGTATGCGAAGGGCGATTGACAGAGGAGTGGTCTCATCCCTAGTGCAAAGGAAATAGTACATGAATTGTCTACAAATCAAGCAAAGCCAAAGGTTATTCTTACGGTTATGAAGTTGCATTTTCCAAACAAACATCCGACTACAAAACATATTTACATCTTTAGAGATCAAATAGGATGGGAAGAGGCTGCTGAAAGGAATTTTGTGAGTCAGTTCCTTCATCTTGCTAAGAGTAGTAACTATGTATATTGGTTTGGTCCGAACTAGATACTAATATTTCGCGCATGCATTTATGGTTCATTTGGTTCAATGGACTAGTTAAGCACATATCCATGGGTCATATGCATAGATTTCACTTAAAAGACAAACATGCACAAATTTCCTTTGTTTGAGATTTGTAATGGTCACTTCGTATAATAAGATCCTTCGGATCGTGTATGCATATTTGGGGGATGAGCCTGCAACTAGCTCTTTGTGTGGTGTTAGGGCTTATGGCAAAGATCTCTCCCCAATAGCAAATGTCAATGATCGAGAGCTAGGGCTTATCGCAGCTCTTTGAGAAAACATTCCCTAACTTTGCACATTTACTTTGGACAAGGCACATCAACATGGATATGGAGCACAAGGTCGGGAAAATTACCAAGGATAAAGCAATGGAAAAGATGTTCAAGCAGGGTAAATGGAAGTAGACATGAAAAGTGAGGACTCTACCAAATATATGAATAGGCTTTGGCGGTCAAGAGGGAATGTTAGGGGTCCTTTACCTACTGTGATGAAGTACTCAGATGACATTTGACTTATTAATAATGAAAAATTTAATAAGGTGTGGATGAATTAGAAGCTTCTGATCCTATTGTTGTTCACCATGTTTCCCGCCTCTTATACTCTCACCTTCATCCAGATCAGTCAGAGCAAGCCTAGGTTGTCTAACCGAGGACACCTAAGTGCTAGCCGTGATAGAAAATCGTGGGGGTAATCTAGTCAAGGACACGGTCAAGGAAAGAGTTCGAGTTCAAGTCAAGGCCAACGATCAATATCGTAGGTAAACCTGTCTAGTTTTTCATCATTACATTTATTATTTAGTTTTTAAAAATAAATATTTGGTTGTTTCCCTCAAATTATTCATTTTATTTTTTTGTGCAATAAATATATATTAATACAAATTGGAAATGGGTTGTTAACGAATTATTACAAATTGGAAATGAAGCTACGCAACCAATCCAATGGTGCGACGGTTGTTGCATGACAGATTATTAGGTGGAGGTAGTACAAGACTTATTTCTCATTACTAATTTTTGGAATTTAACAATTATTTTCTTATATGTTGGGGGCAATAGTTCCTTACGTCCTTGTATAATTGTCCTTCCTTGTAGTGCTCCATGCAACGTAACTAAGCCCCAAAAAGAGAGATATGTATCACCCTTCTTGGAGATTACCGGCATGGCACTAGACTTACTCTATCTTTTGATTACCACATGCCTGCATTTGCTGACTTGTGGTAAGAAGTAATTAAAAGTCTCGGATGGGAGAGATTGTATAAGGCTTGAATAGTATGTTGGGATTATTTAGCTAGTATTATATATGTGATCTAATATACATATATATTGTAATTGAAAATTTTATTTCTTTTAATTTATGATTTAGTCTTTTAGTCAAGTTTCTCATTTAATTATGATCGGTTTACGTGTCTATGTTAACTACTCACATCACTAAGGGGTTTATATTTAACATTAGTAAATAGTTGTACTAAATGTTTGAATGTCTAAATGAAAGTGAAATAATAAATATATTAGTTAATTAAATGTATTACAAATTACATAAATATCCAAGAACAAAAACTAAATATCAAAATCATAAAAATCTTCTATAATCTACTCGATCATATCTGATCCCTCCACCATATTTGCAATTGGAAACAAATCTTTGCCGCTTAGAAAAGGCTAAACACCGCTGATAATTTTATGAATCCAATGCATATTAAGAATAAATACTATTAGAATTTATTAAAACATTTAATAGTTGACAAAAATAACTACACAAATACTTACATATTGTGAGTTCTTCCAATCAGTTGCAGCGAGGACCACTACCTCATTGATAAGCATGGGATA
This sequence comes from Dysphania ambrosioides, assembly GCA_026401315.1. Lineage (NCBI taxonomy): Eukaryota > Viridiplantae > Streptophyta > Magnoliopsida > Caryophyllales > Amaranthaceae > Dysphania > Dysphania ambrosioides. The sequence continues at coordinate 1,975,710 of CM048663.1, read as the reverse complement.
TGAGACCGTACAAACTACTCCATTAATCAAGAGCACAAGCCCCCGATTCCCCGACTCCACGTCCACACAAAGAAACCTTGCTAAGTCAACCCTAAAAATGTCTAGGAACCCTCTCTAAGACGACTTAACAATAGCAGGTGGAAATTAGACCCGATATTGCAGACCTAAATGCACACTCTGGCGTAGAGGCGGATTAGGGATAACTCGCACGTATCCAAGTGACTGGCTAAAAAAGGTCGTCCAAAAGCTTTCCCTATCCAGCAAGAACATTCTCAGCTAACTGCGAACATAGTTCCAAGACGCTAACTCGAATCAATGCATTCACAGAGCTTCTTACTTTTTGCATAGACCTTTTTTGTTTGTCAAGGAAGCCGCGATTTTGTTAGGTGTAGGGCTCGATGATATCTCGATAGCCAATCCATCCCCTAACTTGGTCCTAGGAATAGACGTTGCTAGGTCAATACCATAATGCATCCAACAAACATAAATAAGTTATAAACGTCTTTAATAACATATGTTACATAAATTGACAAAACTCCATAAGTACAAGTGTTTTACCTTGTAAGCCATCATGCAATCCAACTATCTCCGAAAGGCTGTGAAACGGGCCATGCTCGAAGGCTTTACTCGAGGCGTCCATGTCTCAACACGAGGTCTAAAGGGCCTAAACCAACGTCTAGAGGATGAGGCTAAAAAGTAGGAAAATACTCGTACATCCACATTTGGAGAAGTGTAAGGGAACTACAAATGCCAGCCCTTCGAGCTCTATAAGCCGTCCTCATATGTACATCTCTAAGCTCTCATAGAGGCTGCAACCTCACATTGTTGCCGCACTTGTCTGCAAATAATGTTGACCCAACCATGAGTAGCATCCAACCTAACTATTTCACTATCTAGTCCATATCCCAACAACGCCCAAGAACAAAGCCCATATGTAAAGCACCTCCAGTCTAGTTATGGGTGGTTAGGTCCAACTTAGTAACTTCCAATAACTCTACAACATATAGGAGCACTTGCTTCACCCCAAGACTCTTAACCGCCATCAAGCCCTCAACCCATACTCGTAAAATATGCCACACGTTATGTACCATGATAGTCATCTCCACAAACGAGAAGTGGAAGGAATTTGTGTCAGGCAGCCACCGTTAATAACGTGGTGATCAAGGGCTTGCCAATTTGATCATGTATAATACAAGGAAAGTGAGACAATATAGTATCATTGATTGCCTTATGTGACTTAGCTGGTTACAAGTCCTCTCGTAAAGAGTGCAGCCAACCACAAGCATGTGTTGAGTTCTGACACTTTAGCACCCTTGTCGCCTCCCTAGCCCATATCCTACGGGCTGCATGACCCTCATAACTAAGGATTGCCCTACCATCTAGCGGTCACTCGGGTATCGCCTCCTACACTCTCCAATTATTCGAATCATATGGAGTTTGACGCTTATGACTCAAAGGGACATCTCGGTCGCCTTGTGGATGACAAACACGAGCATTGTACTCTTCCTCAAGAGACCCCTCTAACTGGCGGACAAAAGCACCAGAGTCCTCGTGCATGTTGTCGTCCTCGTCGTCAAAAGAATAGTCGACCGTCGGTGAAGGTCAAGAACGACAACTAGTCACTAGTGAAGGTCCATAATTAGAACCAGTTACTAGTGTGGAACGAGATGAAGTGAGGGACGAGCAGTTGTCTAAGGAGGACGAGTGCTTAGTGCCTCCTTAGTGAAGCTTCGACCCCACGAACTCGAGTATGTCGCTGACCGGAATACTCATCGGCAGTCATGAAATCAAGCACACCCAGACCCCACTATTCATTTCAATATTAAATACTATTACTAACACTAATTATTTATTAAGACTAATTTCATTAGTACCAATTAGTTGTTATTCTTTATTATTCACATTTTAAGCAAAAAACTAACTTCAAGAAAAGTCTTCTACAATTTCGAAATCATTTTAAAATTTTGGTTAATTTTTCATATTATCTATATCTTTTATGATTCTTTTTAATTCTTTATTATTATCTACAACTTTTTTGGTTAACACTAATTACATATTAACACTTATTATTACTAGATTATTCACAAGTATTAACAATTTATGTATTACAACTATTATTGTTACTAATTATGTATTATAATTAAATATAATTAATATTACTTTTTTTATTTTTTAATTAACAACAATATTATTACTATTATTTTTTAAATATTTGTAATTATGAGTACTATTATTTTTAAGTATTACTAATACTATTATCACTATGTTAACTATGTATTATGGACATTAACTACTTATTATTATATTTTACTATTACTAACACTTATTATTCATTACTATTACTTTTATTAAGACTAATTACTATTATTATTTGATAATTACTAGATATAAATTTAATTATTTTTAATTAAGACTATAATTTACATTTAAACTTATGTGATTCTTATATTTCCCAATGAACATAAATTAAAAAAAAAATCACGATGATTTGGTTGTGGGATTTAAACCAACAGGTTGCAAACTATTTAAATCTGTTGGCAACCCTAAAAGGTAGTTAGTAACAAATGACAAATTCGATTACATTCTTATATACGACAAATTATATGGCGTACTCAATATCCTCGGAAAAAACATGGGGTCATCAATTTGGGCCTAGGGACTAATTTTAGACTAACCCATGTTGATACTAAACAATGTTCAAGATGTAACGGGTTAATGTTAGCCTTTTAGGTCACGCATTAAATTATTTAGATCAAATCAAGTAAGTTATTTGCCTACTCTGGCCAGATCTAATCGAATTTTATTCAGGTCATAATAGTTTAAGTTAAGACAATTTGTTTTAGAATTATTAGAACATGAGTCAAATCATTTATGATAACAAGGCATCTCAACTTGGAATGAAATTCAAGTCGAGGATCAAGTTCAATTAATATTTGAGTCATAACAATTCATATTTTAACTTGACTAGATGAATCTTAATGATTCATAACTTGTTATTATATGATTGTAAGTTTGAGAGATGGATAATGATGATGCCAAAGTCATTGCAAAAACATTAAAATTTTATTGTTCATTTTTTGGGGTAATTGGTATTATAAGTGTAATTTTTTTTGTAGTTGGTGTAGTTAGTGAAAGTCAACGCATATTCATTTTAGGTGAAAGGAAAGAAAGAGAGTTGGATTGAGAGTAACTAAGGGGTTTTCTTATTATTAATATGTCAAATGCTCAAGAAGATAAGTGATAGGAATAAGGGGGTTGAAAAATAACATTCATTAATTGTTTAAAGGGATAGAACAAGAGTTGGGATAAGGATAGAGAGTTAAAATAAAGAAAAAACTCTTAACCCACAAATCATATACCTAGGGAGAGATAAGAGCTTGGGTAAGATATATTGTATCTTACAGATTATCCAAAACATGGTCTGCAGAATGCACAAATTTCTGATTCTTTCATGTAGTAAAATAACATAACAAACAAACAAAGCTTCCTATAAAACCCTACTGAACAACAATTGATGACAAGCTTGCAAGTATAGACATCAACTAATTATAATTCGATGTTAGTGACAAAAATGTACAGATAAAGGTCATATACATAAACACAATCTCACAGGAGAGATTTGCTTGTACCAGAAGAGTTAGAAGGAAAAATCATATTTTGCCTCCATTTTATGCATTTCTGGAGATATCCTACTCAGATAATCAGACTGGAAGTGCAGTACTATAAGAAACAACTGAATGATTTCCCAGAAATAATTAACAATTTTACAAAATACAAGACTAAAATGAAGAAACTAATAGGATACCAGGTTTATAGCAGAACTATAAACTTTTTCTTCAAATATTATGGCCATCTGCCAAAGTTCTTGTAGCCCTTCTTCACAGGAATACAGAAGATGTCTCTTTAAGAAACTAATTAGTATCATGACCAAATCTGAGTTAGTTTTAATCAAAAAAAATCAGCCATTGAGCTCATGAACCAAATTACAAAGACAAATTACTTCTCAAACAACCAATCTATTATCAGATGAAAGCATAAAATCCTTATTGAATAAAATGGAAATCTAGCAACCAGCAGGTACTGTTAGGCCCAAATGTCTAGCTTCCTCTAATACTAAAACTGAAGTTCAGAAAATGGCTTTTGATCATCCACCCACTTTTCACCATTAAATCATGACCCTAAAAACAGACATTTCAAGACAAAAACTACTCTCTGCACAAGGTCTTCTTGTGGTTTTGGTTCTCAGTTCATATTTGATATATATCTAGCAGATTTTCACATGTATGCAATAATCAAAACTAAGCGACAGTTTATACCTTGAGAGAGAGGCTCTAACATACCATTACAAGTAGACCAAAATCGCATTTCCTACATACAAAAATGGCTGCACCTCATAGTTTTTTGAGTCCTGTTGGAGATCAATTGGTTCTGACACGTACGGACAGAAATAGGAATACTTCAGGGAACAGAAAAGACAAAAAGGGAAAACTATATATAACTATTTTGACTCCAAAATAAAGTGAATACCTAATTACTTCATTGTGATAGTTTCCAGAGAAGCACCTTATTACTTGTTTAAGGGTTCCGATGAAAACAGCAGAAAAACAGTAGTGGGAAGTCTGCCAAGTTGCAGACTGCTATGCATTATCACTAACGTTGCTCGCTTCAGGTTAAGGACCCAAAGTTCACCCCTCATATATTCATCTCAATTACTACAATTCTGAAATCCAAAACAAGGAATAAAGTACAATGGGTATCCTCATTCACCTTCCATTCAAAATTACCATATCTAAGTATTATTTTCAAGGTTAATTTAGCTTATTACTACTATAGCAACAACTAATAGTAATAGTAATAGTACTACGCACTACTATGGTAAAAAAAAGTGTCAATTTAGACTTGTAATACTACTATATTTTAAAACAACTAGATATAAAAAAGGAGGGGTAGAGGACAAGGGACGAAGCAAGTATGCATTTAGTACTAAGTGTTGGCCTCTATAGCCTACAACTGTGATCACATAAATATTAAATCTCACATGATACTTTGAAATTCCTGTGATTTTCTACCTCCCCACCTGATACCTCCACCCTCTTGTTCTCCGCCTCTCCTATCAATCCAATTATTCCTCTTGGTTCTTCTATGATAATTATCGACTTCTCTAGTCCTCTAGTTTCAGTAGTTTCCTTTGCTCCTAGCCTCCTACCAATCCATAACACATGTTCCCTAAAGATGTATAACTTACATTTGAAAAAAGTTGATATCAAATATGCTCAATCAAGTTCAAATATTACAACTTCGACGGATACAGAAACCTAAAACGATTAAGTTGAGCACGAGCTCCTACAACCCAAAACAGAAAGCAACAAAAGCCTATAAAAAGCAAGCATTGGGTCCTTTGATTGTTGTTGGAGACTATCTTACGGCATTGGAATAGCAACTTGCAGAAACAAATTTTACCTGTGTGCTCCATTATAAACTCACATTGATTGGTAATGGATTTGAGCTAGGAGCTTGTGCATAAAAATGGGTGACATCTTCAGGAAGTGTCCTAATTTATAACATGAATTACCACATCACACCACACTGCACCACTCTCTCTCTAAAAGTTTACCCTAAGTGACACTCTCAAAGCAAACACCCGCCGGCGGCCTGAGAAATCACTGCTCACCTCAGGTGGTTACTAAAGTTCAAACCCCCCTGGTCGTCCTATGGATCTCAGAAGACAAAAAGCTTGTCAGTAAAGTCAGGTTTTTGTTTTCTAGTCCTTAATTCCAACAAAGAAGAAGGATCAAAGCTTTGCCCATCAGAATCAGCAATTTTCAAGAATTGGGCTCTCTAAAAGACTAGGTCTGCTGGATTAGTCAATCCAATTATGAATTATACACCTTTCAAATAAGTCAAATGCGTCAGAAGCCTCTCTTTCGGGAAATAGAAAACTTTAATCCAACAGCTTTATCAATTCATCTCCATCCCAATCAAGGCAACATAAAAGCAAGAATATGTTACCAACTTACCCATTCCAAATTTTTTTCCTCAAGAATATGTAAGGAAAATTTCATAGCATAACTTGAAACCTAATCAAGTCTTTTTTCGGACTTATAGGGTTGGCTGCAAGGATCAAAAACCAATACGACAGCCCTCTATTACCCTCTCATGTCAAAGCTAAATAGCTATGCCTCAATGGTAATATCACTATATTGACAAACCTATCATCTTGCTTTTCTAATGGATCAATTCCCAAATACAATATTCAGATAACAATAATTATTTTACGCACTATTTAAAAAAGAGCATGTAAAAAATATTAAGAGAATCAATGTTACTCTACCTCCATCCTATTTTATAGGCTGCTTTCGATTTTTGGGATGATTAAGTAAGGCCACTTTTCATATCTTGAAAGTTAAATTATACAGAGTAAATTTAACAAATTGTTTAGCCTAACCCTAACTTCTTAAATGACGAAAGAAAACCTTCTTAGGGAGCAGGCTCATTTTAATGAAACCCATTACTACTTAATCAACCTAAAATATCACTATTCAGATTCCTGATTACATGAGGAAACACACTTCTATCATCATTAATTCTACAAAACCTAATGTGAAAGATTGTTAACTTCTTATGACTATCTAGACCCCCTTTTTTTTTACTTTTTCTCTGTGTAGATGATACTTATATCTTAACCATTAGAGGTGACTTCCCAAGATCACCCCTAAGCCCCTTACTCTTTTTCTTTTGTCCTTTCGGACTCAGGAGTTAGGAGGATAGATTCGCACCACTCTTGTCAAGATATCTAGCTAAGATTATCTCCACATACAGCTTACTATTTCTGTTCTAGAAGTACAACTTAGCCTTACTCTTTCTAGCATTAGAAGCATAAATGTAGTATCTTATTCATGTTTCTTCTCAACAATTGTGTAAACTATCAACGATAATTCTAATTTTTCAAGCAACACATGTAGGATTATGTTTCCAGTCATGTATAAACGAACACATAAAAAACGAATAAATCTTCAACAACTAAATAGTACCAAAATTAAAACTCACATCTTGACAACAATTCTTTGCCAGGACTAGGATAGGATGTGATTCTGCCATTCACTGATTGTGAGGCCCCATTTTGAGCAGGTCTGAAATTGTTCAAATTCCATTATGAGAACCAAATTTCAGGAGCAATCAAAAGTGATAATCAGAAGACTTAAAGAACATGCACAACAGCAGAAGTGGTCTTCCAAGTTGTAACTTGCAACTAAAAAGACCTTAGAGTTCAAGACAATTTATGTAGCATAGAAATATAGAGTTTATATTATCGGAATCATGACAAATAGCGATGCAAATTGGAATGAGCTTATCTATAACTTCTGAGATATGCAACTCCAACTCATTGGTGTACAACATAGAGCTAGATTGAGAAGACTTTTAAACAATGCCTAGAAAAAGGTGATGGTATTTAAGTTTCACTATGAAAGATGTTATCTTAAGTACAATATAAAAAAACTAGAGCTTAAAAATAAATTAAAAAAAACCCTCCAAAACGAGATAATAATAAGTGGCAAGAGTCGGTGGAAATTGTTGCACACAATCTTGAACAGAAATAAAATCGTCAAAAATATCAATATAGTTGTTAAATGCAATCAATTGGTCTTTAATTGACTAAGAAAATAATCATAGTAGCAATAAGTAGCATAGAATGTGGGCCTAGTGCACAATCTTCAACAGAAATAATATAATCAAATATATCAATATAGTGGTGAGGAATTGTTACAAAATTAGTCCACTAAATAAGTCCAATTGTGGTACACAATCAACAACAGAATTAACATCATCAATGTCATCAATATAGCTTAGTCCACTGAATATGTTCGACACACAATCTTCAACAGTATTAAAATCTTCAAAGATATCAGTGAAGGTTTTCACAAAATAGTCCATTGAATACTTCCAAATTGTTATACACAATCTTCGACAAAAGTAAAATTGCTAATGATATCAGTTAAGCAATCTCCAAAAAATATATCCAAAAAAAAGGCAGAAGGTAATGAAAGTCACACTAAAGAAGGGCAAGAATCCACCATGCATGTAGGGCTTAGGGAGTAATTAGAGCCTATTTTCTAGACTTCCAACAAAGTTAACAAGAAGATTCTCCAATATAAAGATGGCAAGTTCTTATAATTTATCAACATGGGACCAAAGATCTTGCTTATTTTGATACATCTACTTCCTTGGTTCTTTAAACTTCTTCACATTTACTGCAACTCTAGAGACCTAAGCAAAATATGCAAGTGGGCCACATTGGGTTCCAACGTGCAAAAGAGAAATCACTAAACTATAATAAACCCACGAAATTTGGGAAAGGGGTAATAAATTGGAATTTGGTATATAAATATATGTGGTCCAAGTGGAAGGTCATTTGAAGTTTAAAAAGTAAAAAATATCTATACCATAAAAGGAATAAAACTAAAGTGTCAATAACTTTATGGAATAGACTTAAACGGAAAGTGTGAGAACTTTCAAGAAAAGTTTGAAGTTAAAAACGTAAAAAATAACTTTACCATATAAGGAATAAAACTAAAGTGTCAATAACTATATGGAACAGACTTAAACGGAAAGTGTGAGAACTTTAAGGAAAAGAGGGTTTAATGTTAGAAGAAGAAGCTCTAACATGTTTTTATGTGAATGGAGCCATATGGAGGTGACAATATATAGAGTGCTTGTTGGGTACTTCATATATAATTTTGGCCAAAGGTTTCAAGGTACTTCCCTTATTTTTACTTTTTTGCCCCTTTTCCTTCTTTCTCTCATCTCTCTCACTCCTTTCTCTCTTTTAGATTGACACCACCATGCAACTCGTAGAAGCGCTTCCTAAACGCAGCCATCTAACGACAACTGAATCAATAAAGACCACTACCATACGGTGGTTCAAAAGAGATTTTGGGTAGGCAGCTACTGGTCAACTGTTTTCGGCAGTGAAGCAAATAGTGGAAGTTAATAGGTGGCAATGGCGGTGGTCATGGTCAAAGGGAAGATACAAAGGAGGAAGGGAAATAAAGGGAGGGGAAAAAGTAAAAGGGGCGATGCATAGTAATTTAGGGCAATGCTTAGTAACAACTTTAGTTGAGTTTCGCCATTTTAAACCCCATACCAAAATATTTCTAGGATTTCAGATTATGCCAAAAGTGACGAGTTGTCGACTATCTCTATTCATGTATTGACCGACACAAAGTTAAAGGAGTTTTGAACGATTTCTAATATACTGTTGGTAATTGGTACTCATTAGTGGATTATTTGGTTAATATTCTATGGCCGTGGGGCATATACTTATTAGGAAAAAGGAGAATGTATTATGTGATTAAGTAGATAAATAATTGATTGGGATTCCAACATATTTACGAGTTCATCATGGGAGCAGTAATAGTGCCAATTTTTCCAAAACCGCTTCTCCCTTGATGATAAAAAGATTTTATATTTCCTCGCTCAAATTACACATTTGAAAAAGGATTAATTCTTTAAACACTGATAAGAGAAAATAAATGCATTGGTATCCTACAAATTATAGAAATATATTCTTAGGTTGTAATATACTTTGAAAACAAAACTTGTTAGTTCACAACACTTGTATGTGATACCAATCCTAAAATCTCTATTATAGAAACTAACTCCCAAGGTGGTCACGAAAAAAAAATCACGATTTTTCTTTCAATCCTTAATAAAATTATGCTAACAAAAACAAAAATAAAAAAGCATATGTTAAAAAGAGAAAACTACAAAAACAAGACTAAAATTTCATAGTGGTATTACATAAATTATTTTATGATGAACTATATTGAGGAATGTTAAGCTTTGAAAATCATTGTCAATATTCATATAAAAAAAATTAATGATGTCAAAAAATGACACAAAAGTATAAAACATATTTTCAAAACAAAAAATAAGATAAATCATTAAAGTACTAATTCCAGATCTTATTAATGATGTTTGCATAGTTTCATATAAGAGAATCAACGCATACATTGCATGCAAATAGATATTGTACTCTCAAAAAAGAAATAATAACAAAGACTTCACCAGAACTTCATTACATAAATTAACTCCAAGGCAAGGATGAACCAGTGTCTGTTGTAGCATTTGAAAATGATGATAACGCAAGAGATTGAAATGGAGGAAGCTTGTCGTTGGAGTTCGCCTTGCAACTAACTAAGAATCTAATGAAGGTGAATTAACATCAGGAACTGAATCTGAAAATGATGAATGAGATGAATCAGAGCAGCATGTAACTAACACAAGTCATGAACACAACAATAAAATATAACATGGTGATTTCACATCAGCATAGAATGGTAAAGAGAATGCTATCCCTACCATAAGATGACAAGATACATGCAACATTCGAATATATGCAATGTAAGCTGACAAATTATTTAGAGAATGTGAATAAGAGAAAACTAAAAGACAACAGAAATTGTTGATGTGAAGCATAGAAGAACAAGAAAATGTGGGTACATTAAGGATGGAAATAAATGATGGTATACTTCAAACAGTACCATTAGATTGGATTATAATAGATTTAAAGTGTGTACTTGAAAATTTTATTCATAAACAAATAGAAAAGGTATTGGGTGAAGGAGTGTATTGGAGATGGTACATTCCAAACATAAAGAACAAGAAACAACAGAGGCTATGAACCTCATCAAAGTATCAAACATCCTACCCTAAAACCCACACATATCTAACTCGATCAAGGTATACAAAAATACTTTCACATCTTCATCCTCACTTAGTTTCATTCAACCATTCCTTTTTTATGAAACTCATTTGATAATTAAAACCAATGTTTTCACTTAAGCATTTGCTATGTAACACCGATACGGATACGGGGATGGATAAATACAAATTTATAAGAAGAAAAAAACAGAAATTAAAAAACATTAAAAATCATTCAAATATAACTACTACAAATTAAATTTGAAATTAGAAAAGTGAAAAATTAACACTTTGAAAACATGAAACTTGCGTCTAAAACATCCTTATTTGGAAAGCACAATCTTTTAATATGGTCAAGAGAGAGAGAGAGAAAGATAGAAAGATGATTAGGTAAAATCACAAATGATGTGATACGTAGCACACTAGAACACCCCCATGTGATTGAACGTCACTGACAAAGACACACTTGTCAGACCCATCTCATACACCCCTACATTCAACCCTTCCTAATCAACCCTACACCCCTCTCATCTCCACCGCCCATAATTAAATCTCATCAAATCAACAGTTTAAATATTATATTTTAAAAAAAAGCCAACTTAAGTAGTTGGATAATACCATACACCCTCACACCACGGCATAACCGCACTCCACTCATTTTCCCTATTCCCCTCACCTTCATCTTTTTGCGTGACAGTGAAGAACATGGGACAATCCCACTCAATTTATTTCCTCATAAAAACTGGCCAATTCGTAGATGACAACCAATCCCTCGTCTTCATTTCCAAATGAAATGGATCTCCCCAATTCCAACCCACCAGAGCAGCTCCCCTCTACTCTAGTAAGTCTATTCCACGATCATCTCATCCTCCACAATAACCGCCTTATATTCGTCTCTTCTCACCAACCTTCTGATTCTCTCTACAAACTCCCTCCCTCTTGAGGCTCAACTACCTTTAACTCTAACAGAACTGCCTCTCCAGCGAGATTCCGGCGTTTCTATTCTCAATGTCTAATCCCTTTAAGGTTCAATAATAACCAACTTAGCCACATTGTCCCCTGAGAACACCAATTGGCTTCAATGAAGAGGTATATAGCCGTACTCGTACCAGTACCCAAAACAGTATGCAAAAATGTACCCAGCCATACCTACTTTTAGCTTGCTGAACCCACTTTTCAAATACGTTTTTGGGACGTATCCAGCCCATACCTGTCATATACCTGGACACATACCTAGTACAGGAACAGTGGGCTACAGCCATACCTGTGCTTCATAGCTAGACAACATATGATTAATATATGTTGTTCAAGATACTAGGTTTGAAAACCTCCCTATATTACGTTTCTGTAGATGTTTGAGCCTTTGGTATGAATGATAGGGTGGGAGGGGGAGAATGCTTAGATATCATTTACTCTTTCCTCCTTTCAAAAGACAATAGCATATATTCAACAACGCGATTACAAAAAAGGCCTGATGATTACACAAAGCAGGCAGATATGTGTCAAAAACAAGTTGGACAAAAACAAGATTTCCATCACAAAGTCTAAAGGAACAACTTATGACATAATCTACACATCCTTTACCATCCACTTTAAAAACACAAATTTCTAATTATTTCATATCCTAAAAAAAACACATATAAAAACTTAGGTAACAACAATTGATGACAAGCTTTGAAGTGTCGACATCAATTAATTATGATTCCAACTACAAGACATAATTGTTCATAAAAAGTGAAGCATTCTAAGCTTTTCCCAAGACAGTCTACACAAAAGAAATAACACCAAAATATAAGTACCTGAATCCTGCAAATTATTGCTCATACCAGAAGAGTTGGAAGGCAAAGCATTGGGAAGTGAACTCCGATATTTTGCCTCCATTACCAGCATTTTGAGCGATATCTTTCTCAGATAATCATGCTGAAAGCGCAGCACAATAAGAAACGACGAAATGATCAACTCTAGTTTAAAAATGTCCAAAATACAACCAAAACGATGAAACTAATACGATACCAGGCTTGTAGCAACAGTATATATTTTATCCTCAAATCTTATAGCAATCCCCCTAATTTCTTTCATCCCTTCCTCGCCATCCCACGGAAGATGTCTCTGTACAGTTTCCACTCTACAAATCCAAAAGAAATCAAATAATTAGCGCCACAACTCATACATTATACATTCAGCAGTAGTTGCCACTCCATCCTCCACAATGTTCAACCAATTAATCTGTAACTACGCAATTCCACACTCTTGTCGAAACCCCAAAAACTAGGTTTTTTTATTGGCAGCACGACCAGCACATAATGAACATATAATTATATGACATGAATCGATTATAATAAATATTTATGATCGATCCGTGTAATTCGCAACTCATGAATTAATCGTATTCAATAATCAAACACAGTTACGTGTGAAAACTCACATCTTAGTGATGATTATTCGATATAAAATTATGAAAACTCACATCTTAGTGATGATTCGGTCGCGGGCGTCGGGAAGGAGCTGAGTCCTCCAATCGGGAGCATCCGACGTAGGTGGGGCCACGTTGTTATGAGCGGGATGCGAATTGTTTGAATCCATTGGAAAACAGTCAACCCTAAAAGGAGGAGGAGGTAGTGAAAGATTGGAGAGGAAATGAGGAGTGTTGACGGCTCGTCATTATAAGGGACAAAAATTCTTGCTAAACCCTGTCCAAATCAGACCAGACTTGATTCAAAATTATTTTAGACATGCTATATGCCTCTACGAGTCTATAGATGGGCCCGTTTAGTATACAAACTAAAATAGAATGAAAATTAAAACTTCTGACTTTTTTGTTTTGAAAAAAAAAATGATGTTCAAACCTTTAAAATTTTAAATACTCCCAAAATTCACTTTATTGGTTCCTTAGGTTTTAGTTATTCACTTCGAGTTCGTTCAAATTTCGTCGTCTCGCTCCAGTTTTTGGATGTTGCGTTATTATAATAATCAAAATTATTATTATTAATATAATCTTTATTACTATTATTATTATTAATATAATCTTTATTATTATTAATGGTTTTATTATTTTTTATTTCTTAAATTGATTACTATTATCATTATTATAAATATATTTATAAGTTTTCATCATTATTATTGTTAATATTTTTTATAATATTTATTATTATAATTATTTTAATTAGAGTTGAAAAAATCTGATCTGATTCAATAAACTGCCCAAAATTGACCTAGACTCAACCTGATTATTACCAAAAAAGTGAGACCCGTAAATCGACCCAACTCGACTTGAAACCAATTCGAAACCGATTGACCCGATATTCAAAAATCCAAACCCGATTAGTGTTTGGCCCGTTACGAACCTTACCCATTACAGACCCAGCCCGAAAACAACTCGAAACCGATTGAACTCAACAAATAGTCGATATAACGTAATTTATAACAACCCCTGACCCGATTTCAATCAAAATCGAGGTAGTCCACTACCATAATTGACATAACCTAAAACTCGGTATAACCTGTCTAGGAACCGACCTGGATTGACCCAACCTGAACACGACCTGACTCGAATCAGAGCAAGCAAATGACCTGACCCAACCCGATAGGCCAAATTGACCGAATTTAACCCAAACTGATAAGTACCGACCTGCGATGGGTCAACCCATAAATAACACGTGGACCCGAATTAACACTCCTAATTTTAATATCGTGAATATATAAAAATAAAAATATTTTTATTGTTAATATGAAGATTATTGCTGAACAAGTAAGAAATTTAATCTCATTTCTATGTTAGAACCAAACAAATGGAAAAAGTTTAAAACTTATTTATGTACTTAACCAAACAACTCTCTAAAACTTATTTATGGCCTAACATCGTTTCACTTTGTTCAAGATTGGAGTCAAAAATCGAGCACCATAAAAGATTAGTAGGAAAACTATGAAAGTAAATTGAAGGAAGAGCAAAATAAAATCGAACAAGTTTTTTTTTTGAAAAATAATTTTTTAATTGTCTAATTATGCAAATTACTAGTGGATACTGGATAGCGGTGCATAACGATTACAAATTTACATAGCGTAGTAAATTAAGGAGTTGTTGGTACGTATAAAATAACAAGTAACAAAATGTTACGACCACTAAATGAATGTTCTACAAGAAGTATTTTTCGAGTTGTCCATCGTACATCTGAAAATTGGCCCATACAAATTGACACTCGACAGGCGTAACATTAGGAAATTCCTTCATCAAATGACCAGTTCCCCTCTATTTTGAGGAACAAATAAACATAATCTGACCAGACCGAAATCCGGCCAAATCCCGATATCTCCGACGAGATCCATCGGAATCTCGTCGAACTTTCTCCAATTCACTCATTTTCCGGTGAATTTAGCTAGAAATGGAGTGGTCTACACTACAACATCTAGATCTCCGGCACGTTGGCCGCGAAGCGAAGCCATTGCAGCCTCACGCCGCTGCATTTCATCCGACTCAAGCCCTAATTGCTGCAGCAGTTGGCAAATACATCATCGGTGAATTTCGGAAAAATTGATTTTTCGACGTTTTTAGAATTTTTTGATGTCTGATTGTTAATTTGTTACTTTTGTTTATTGGTTGATTGTGTTGTAGAATTTGATGCACTTACTGGAAGTAAGATCTCTACTATTGATATCGGTTCGCCTGTCGTTAGGATGTCGTATAGTCCGACTAGTGGTCACGTTGTGATTGCTATACTCGAGGTAATATCTATTCAACCTTGTTATGAATTGTTTATGTATTTATTTGAACTACAATTGAGATCTTAAAGTCTGTAGTTCGATCTTTGAAGCCAAGGGCGGTATTATTACGTGATTGGAAACCTTTAGTAAACACTGGAAAGAAATGGTGATTTAGTACTGTGATTTTGAACTATGGAAAGATTAAATAGGAACTTAGAAATCATGATTTTAGTTCAAACAAGTGTTTTAGTGCGAGGTTTGTCCTTCTTTTTCAAGGTAGAGCGTCTTTCCTAGAAACAAGATAAAAATAAGTGCCAAATGGAAAGAACCCGAAGACAGAGGAGTAAAAGTTGATTTGCAAACTCTTCCTCCTTAAGACACAGGCTAGATTGACTTGCAATGTAAACCTTCCTTCACTTAAACTTCTTTAGTTGGAATACTCCCTTTGGTAGCTACCCGAGGTAATAGGCAAACTTTAGGAGAAGCTCTAGTCTTCCATGTGTAATAGCAAGGAAGACCAGGGATGTATCTCTTTCCAGGAGACTACAAATACTCTAAAAGAAAGGGTTTTTCTTGTCTTGTTGCCAATGACCTCATCATTCCCTCCATTTTCACCTCTTGAACAGAAAGACATTTGAAAACCAAAGTCTCAAGACGAGTTCTTCTACTTGATCACTAGGCATTCTAAACTATGGGTACCTTTTAACATTCTGGGCTTAAACTTAAGTGATGAATTCTTTTGTAAGATTGGTGGTTAAGGCACGAACTTCCGAGCCATGTCCTCACAAAAAGGTACCCAAAGGACAACAAAACGTGAATACTTATTGAGAAAGTCATTTTTTAAAGGTTTAGTCATTTTTCTTAAATGTTTCAAACTTTTCACTCGATTAGTTATTATCATGTCTTAGTTTCATGTTCCAAGTCTTGATACTCGCAATCCTAGATCTTCCTTGAATAAACTTGGGATCTTGTTCTAACTTGTTGCTCACTAAACAAACTTTGCTCAACTCCAAATAGTTTAGAAGGTTATCACCAACCTTGCACGAATTCTGTTATGACCTATTGTTTTTCGCACCCGCACCTATACCCCGTATCTGGATTTGTATCGATGCAACATTTCACTAACAATTAAATGATTTTGCCATTTTTCGTACTCATACCTATATCGGTATCCGTATCCGGATTCGTTTGGTGCAACATAAGTTAACATTATGATCATCTAACTCATTATTGGAAGTCACATAACCTGGTTGTTGAGAAGGCTATTTAGTTCTTTTGTCCTCAGTAACCTTTCTCAGATCACTCAGCAATAATTTCCCCACCTCAGGAAGTCATCATCTTAACTTCCCTAGTTAATTATTGGGATGTGTATCCCCTTTCCAGAACCACCTAGTTGACCCAGACACCCACCTATATATCGTCTTAGGATTTTCAACCATTTAGGTTTGATGTCACTTGTTTGAATTTTTGACCATTTAGATTGTGGTGTCACTTGTTTGTGAATTTTCACCTGTTTCAATTGCTCACATTGATCCTTATACAATCAACCTCACTCTCCCCTTTTACATAAGTCTTATCCATACCAGGTAGTCCATTTTCACACTTGCTGATTTCCTTGAAGAAAACTAGGGCCAGTTCTACTTTTTGACAATGATGCCCTCCTTGCACCTGGACATTGTATATAATAGGCTGAGTTATCTGTAGGGATATTAAGGTTGAAAGAGAGATCATAAAAGCTTTCAAAATGTTGATGGTGATCCTGTTGATTAACCAGACTACCTCAGCAGCTCTTGAAAATTAGCTAAAATTCTTGTATGGGATTCCACTTCAAGCCCCCGGTTTGTTCATGCTAAAAGGGTGATGATGTCTTGAAATTTTGGTGTAAATTTGCTTGTTGGTTGATGCTAGGCCTTATTTACTCATGTCTTGGAACCACCATGACGCCTTTCAGGATTGATGGGTCTTTTGGATTCAGACTTCCTGCTTAGAGGTCTAATTAAAAATCTAATAACAGTTTGAACTTGGGAAATCAAATGTTGGCTAGCTTCTCTATATCTTATCAAGGCTTTGATTTTTGGAAGGTTGGTATATATATTTTGGTAGAGCTGCTATGAATCCTATTTATGTTCATTAAGGGTTGGTGGTGAGTCGCATTTCTAAGCTGTATGAGTACTGACAAGTGACCTATCATTTCTTGATGAGTGGATGTTCAACTCTTCGCAAACTTTGAGATGTTTAAGGCTTGTGAGTCAAAGTTTTCAGCGTGATTTCTCATAGTAATCATTCAGTTGTGATTTTGATGATGGAATGTGTTGGAAAACCTGAAGTAGTTTAGCCATAAAGTTAGAAAATATGTTGATGTTTAACTTATGTTCTGTCCTATTTGAAACAGATCAAGTCATATTACTGTGATAGGTTAGAATCGTTACAGCACACGAGTTAGATCATTTCTAAGTCATATTACTGTGATAGGTTAGAATCGTTACAGCACACGAGTTAATTTTCCCCCTTTCTTTATGTTGTTTAAAATGGTACCCAGGCACTTTCCTCTGGAAATTGCTGATGAAACCATAGCTTTTGCATCTTTTAGAATGTGTTTATGGAATATGGGTAGGTTGTGCTATTGAGTCTTCAATGCCAGTTAGTAATTTGGTATGTTCTTCGCACAATTCACTTGTGCTCTTACCAAAAAAATCAAATTTAGTGTTATATTTCTTTGTCTTTCTTTGAGTCAATATGTTCACTCTCTCTCTTGCACTTATGCCCTTGACCACTCTATAGCTAGATCACACTTAGATTATAGGGGGCTGCTTCTGTTACCAAGGTGATCGGTAGCAACCTAGCATTTGGGTGTATAGAAAACCTAAGTTCCTTAATTTTTGAACAATTTAAAAACTTTAAAAGACATGGTCTGAGATGGAGTGTTTTGCTTTACAGGATTGTACCATCAGGTCCTGTGATTTTGATGCAGAGCAAACTTGTGTACTTCACTCACCGGAGAAGAAAATGGAATCAATCTCTTCAGATGCGGAAGTTCATATGGCTTTGACGCCTCTCCAACCTGTTGTTTTTTTTGGTTTTCACAAGAGGATGAGTGTAACAGGTTTGTTTGGCTACTTTCTATTGAAGGTTATTGGCAACAATTTTCATGGTATTGGGGTACTTGGGAATAAGAAGGTTTATTAATGGGCAGTGTAACATGTCTATGAGGGGAGTTGGTCAGAGTTTTTGTTTACCTAGAGTACAAGGAAATTATCATTGAGCTGGCTGTGATAAGATACTCCCTCGTTATAATTTTCCCTAAAAGTAATCATCACATCACACATAAGGGATAATTATTTATGGTTGACTATTCTTAGTATGTGGTAAATAATTCATATAAAAATCCTCAAGTATTATTTTTGAAAAATTGTTATAATACTTGAAAAAATTAAACAATCATTTAAAAGTTTAGCCCACTATGAAGGTTTTGTCAAAAAATACAATAAAAATAAAACATAGTAATACAGTTTAATTAGGGAATAACTGTCATAAAAGCCAATAAAAACTTAACTAGTAAAAAGGTTTTGCTATGAAAAAAAGGGAGGTCATGAAAAGCAAAAAAGGGAATACAATTCAATACTATTTGAACAAAAGTGCTAAGACAACGAGTTAACCTTGTTACCAAAGGCTATTTGATATAGGCTATGTGGTTCCTTGAAGCACACAAAATATGGACCTAGCTTACTAGTTTAGTTGCAATATATATATTCTCATATGATGAATTCCTTGGCATGGGCCTCTCATTAAGTCCACCCATGGTGGAGAGTAGCTGTATGTGGGGAAGGGGAGGGTAGTATGTGTTTGAAAGTGAAAGTTTAAGATAGATGTATGACATATGATGGTCGTAGAAAGACAACAATTTCATTTCAATTTGAGGGGAAGGGGAAACGACCGTAAACAGGGGATGACAAAAGATCAAGAACAAGGAAGGGCAATTAACGACAATTTTTTTTAGCAGAGTTTTAAGTTGGAGAAATATATTGTAGAAATATACAGGCAGAGGGAATGATGACGAATATATCTTAAGAAGAGAAAATAGGGAAAATATAAAAAAGCGTCAGAGATGGGTGTTGAATATCCTTTTTTGATTCAATGATCTTGTTCATGATGTGAACTTCTGACTTACCACGTACTTCTGCCATAGGGGCTCAGTTTTTTTTAAGCTAATTGATTCATTATTTACAGTTGTTGGAACTGTCGAGGGAGGCAGATCTCCCACCAAAATAAAGACAGATTTGAAGAAACCTATTGTGAATCTTGCTTGTCATCCCCGACTTCCGGTTTTGGTAAACCCATTTGCTTGATGTTGTTTCAGTTTTGCTGGTGCTCTTAATCTGTTTCAGTTTCTGACCTTTTGGTGGCCGTCGTTTCAGTATGTGGCCTATGCTGAAGGGTTGATTAGAGCTTACAACATTCATACATATGCAGTTCTCTACACTTTACAACGTAAGAATGGAGTAACATTTTTGCCTTTTCTCAAGATTCTTGGCATGTTCATGGATATATGCCTTACTTGAAATGGATGTTGCAGTTGATAATACTATTAAGCTACTCGGTGCTGGTGCCTTCGCTTTTCATCCAACACTAGAGTGGATGTTTGTTGGTGACAGGCGGGGCACACTTTTGGCATGGGATGTGTCTACAGAGAGACCGAGTATGATTGGAATGTAAGATTCTTTAATCATTTTTCTTTTTATTTTTTTAAATATGTGAGTCACAAACACTTTCTTTTTTGGGTATTATGACTTGTTATTGAGCTAGTTCTTTGTGTGTAATATATTATATGTATGCTCTTCAATTTCAGACTTTCTCCCTTCTTTTTGTTGTCATAATTATCAGTATATAAACCATGACAATACGTCTTATGCTCCAATACTATTGCAGAACACAAGTGGGTTCCCAGCCTATTACATCTGTTGCTTGGCTCCCAGCACTGCGGTTGGTTGCCACTTTATCAAAAGATGGTTCTCTTCAAGTCTGGAAAACACGGGTGATGCTGAATCCCAATAGAGCCCCAATGCAAGCAAATTTTTTTGAGCCTGCTGGTTAGAAAGCTCTTGAATTCATTCTATTGCTGACAAATATATATTTGTTCAATCTAAATTTCCTGTAGTGATTATTAGTTTTTCAAACTGAAGTTTAGTAGATTTAAAGGCATTTGATGTGCTTCTAGCTATGTTATCACTGATCCCCATGGGTCCCAAAAACTTATCTCATACATCATGTGTTCTTTTTGAATTGCAACATATGGACTTTTTCACTATTTCACAAACTACCTTAGAAGCATATTTTGGGGATATGTGCATAAGGGCATATATGATCGTACTGGTGACTTTGTTGAATTAAGTCTTGGTGGCTCAAACGAAGAGCTATGTGGCTGTATTATATCTCGATGTTCATAAGGAAATTTTATAGGATGACAATTAGATTGACATAATTATATGGGTCAAAATGTTAGGGCTTTGAAGATGGTGTGCCTAATCTTGTATGTGTGGGAATACCTCTGAGGGATAGAATTAGGAATCGAAATATTCGGAGAGAAGTGGGTGTTTTAGATATTGAGGATATGATAGGATTGGTTGGTTTGGGCATGTGAGACGTCGAAAAGTAGATGCTCTGTTGAAAAAGTGGAGGTTTGGGGTTATGTAGATCTATTGGTATTCGAGAAAGGCCAAGATGATTTGGATGGAGGGAGTTAAATAGGATTTGGAGAAAGTAGTAGCACTAGATAGACTCTTTGTTCATGCAATTTATCCCATTTTGTTGGGAATTAGGCTATGGCTTTGTTGTTGTTGTATAAGTGATGAGTCAATTTTGCAAAACAGGAATATTTTACTCCGTATTATTCGTTGCCAGTATAATCCTTATTTCTCTTTACCTGGGAACCATATAGGTTGTGTATGCTGGACCTATTTTATTCAAGTGAGCTAATTGAAACTAGAAATTACAGCATCTTTAACTTCTAATGGAAACCATGCTAACGTAATTTAAAAACTATGTTCTTCTGTTGCTTTGATTTGATTGGATATTTCAGCATGTAATCATCTTCAAATTTGGAAAATTTCTCTCTCGAGCCTAAAAAAGGCATATCATGTGTATTCTGCCCAGATTTTCACCCACTTATATGTGAAGGCAGAAGATGAAAAAAAAATGCACGATTATATTACAGAGTTTGTTGCGGTAACTACTAGTTGTTTCCTCTTGAAGCTGGTATCCTTTTCTTTTCCCTCACATCTACATGCTCTCTCTCTTTCTCTTGTATAGCAATCGAATCTCTCGACATTCCGAAGATTCTATCTCAGCAGGGTGGAGAAGTTGCTTATCCATTGCCACGTGTTAGAGCTCTGGAAGTTCACGTGAAGCTGAATATGGCCTCATTACTATTTGCAGTTGAGTGCATTCATTTGTATAAGTTTTCTTGACTCAGTCACTTGATATCTGAATGTTTGATATCTATTTTTGCTGTGTCAATCAGAAAATGGCTAGCGTGGACAATGTTAAAAATAAGGCATTCACTAGAGAAGGGAGAAAACAACTCTTTGCTGTTCTCCAAAGTGCAAGGGGATCTTCAGGTGATTGTAAACTATTTTTAGATCCTTTATGCATTGCCATTATGATTTCTTACTTTGCTCATATGCCTGCTTTCCTATGATGATCTGCTTGAAGGAAAATTAATACAATGTTCTTGGGTGTTTTATTCTGAAACTCAGTTAAGGTTTTGGTATCTTCTGCAAATTAGACATCGCAGATTTGTAGCTTTCTCGTAATTCTTATTTCTCGACATTTTGTAGTGTTTATTTATGTAGAAGCCTTTTATTGTTGCCTCTGCTAAAATTTGAGCTGCACTGATGTCACAACAACTAGGACTGTACAGAACCTTTTTGCAAAGACTGGTGCAGCTCCATAGAGACTAGGCCTATTGTTCAATTTATTATTTGGAGATAATTATGTAAAGTAGAAAAGAAAGGTATTGTTTTTGGTGCTAGGCTGATTGAAAGAGCACAATTACCAAAATTGTTGGTTTGACTTAACTAATTACTTCCTCCATTTCTTAATTGGTGCATTATTTAAGAGAGGAAGAGTTTTAAGAATACAAAACTACCCTTGACCACCAAACACCAACTACCCCTTGCATACCTAAAGGAACCACCAATGTCACATTACCCTACTACCAATGTCACATTATTCAACCACCACTACCCACCAGCACCTTCAAACCACACCATAACCAGAATTCCTCCGACCACAGTAGCAAGTTAAGAATGCAAAACTATCCTTGTCCACCGGACACCAACTACCCCTTGTATACCTAAGGGAACTACCACTGTCACATCATCCAACCACCACATCCACCACCACCGTCACGGCATCACACCACACCATAACCAGAATTCCTCCTACCACAGTAGCAAATTTAACCCAAGGCAGCCCCAAATTTCAGCAAACGCAGACCCATTACCACTGTTATTAAAATCCATCACAACCGCAATGCAGCCCTAAAATTCCTTACACAACCACCACAGAGGCTCTGACTCTTAAACGTTCCACCCAGCTGATCGAGAGAGGAGATTGATAAAAACACCAAATCAGAATCCATCACAGCCTAACCTCCCAACTTTTAAATATGAGCCCTTGGTGATTGCATTTCACAGATGAGGTTTAAGATCTAAAACCTCTGGTTAATTTATTCCGCCACCAACACATAACAAAGAAGTTTGGAGTTATTTTTTCTTGGAGCTAGTGGGTGGGGGAGGTGTGGTCATGGTGACGGCAAGCTAATGGCAGCACAGCTGGGGTCAGGGGGGAGGGGCTGTGCTCTTGGTTGACAGAATGAGGCGATGGAGAGGAGAAAGGAAATTAATTGGAAGAGAGTTATTGAAATCAAGGAGAGTTATTGCGGTCATTTTGATTGAATAAATTTACTAATAAAGGAAATTGTGTATATATTGTGAAATTTCCCCAAAAGGAATTTGGTACTGATTAGGAATGGAGGAAGTTTTTGTTTGGCTCATCACTTATTCTTAGTTTATTTTTATTTTATTTATTAATGTATGGTTTCTTGTGTTGTGGTTGTTTTTTTTCCCTTCTTTCTTGTTTTTTAACATTTGTTTTCTTATTGAACTGATAATGCTATTCTATGTGATCATTTATGTTAATATCCATTAATCAAAAAGCTCTTACTCATTTTAGAACCTTCTAATTTTGGGAATATTGAATGCAGTATCTTAGGTTTAATCATGATGACATCCCACATCTTTTGGCATGTGTATAAACTATGAATGTTGCTTCATGTTAATATTCAATGTGGATAATCATATCTTCCAGTGCCATTGAATATCTTTTGATTTGACCTTTGATTGTAGCATCTGTTTTGAAGGAAAAACTTGCGACTTTGGGTTCATCAGGAGTACTGGCTGATCACCAGTTGCAAGCACAATTGCAAGAGCACCATTTGAAAGGGTGGGTTAAGAAGATAGTTTAGTTTTTCCTTTCTTTTACTTACCATTCATGCATGAATGTTGTATAGAAATTTTCTGACAAAGTCTTAATAACTTTTATGTCATATTTCCTATTTAAGAAATAGTGCCATGATATATGTAAATTTATCTGTGTCATGGGGAAGTCTATTAGATTTGAACAATAAGTTCCTTTTGATTAGAGACTAGAGAGATAAGACTTCAAAAAAACTATTGTTTTCTGAGTTGTACCTGTAGGTGGACATTGTATGTGTATATTTGAATCTGACTATCTGAGGATCCAGACCGGGTCCATATTTGACTACAGACCAGGACATAATTTGAACATGTACCCTGGTATTTTTAACTTCAAAATTTATCTGGTTAATTATGTAATCCATAGATGTTTTAGTGGACATTCTGCATTTTTTACTCAACAACGTTTTTGAGGAAGAGCCAATCATGGACAGCGGGTAGCAATGGTGTTGGTTTGTGCTCTGGAAGTGTTTGGTGTTGATTTTTTGGGTTGATTTTCACATTATTAGAGATGAGGCTGCATTTTGGGTTAGGATTCAAAACCCTTTATTTCTATTTCGTTTTTGTATTGACTCGGTTTTTTATTTTTATTTTTTTTAATTAATTGATTAAATTTTTTATTTTGAGGATTTTGAAACCTTTCATATTGCCTCTTTCCCTTTTTAATCCTTACAATTACATTTTTGTCTGTGTTAAAATAATCCTTTGTGCTGTTTGGGTAGTTTTACCTGTGCTCATGTTTTAGATAGTTATGTCATTTGCACGTGTACATCTCTAAAAGTGGACAGGTAGTATCTTTTATGGCCTTCTATGTCTGTTATGAAAATATACATTGAGAGCAACCCGACAATGATTAATTCAACGTCAATTATTTTTATATAGGGTAATTCTCATTGGGAGCCTTGTACATTTTAAATTATATCTGGCCTTCAGGGAAAAAAAATTCCTTTTCAATGGTAGCCCTTTAATTTTAAAAATTATTATTCGTAACCCTAATGACAACTTTTTACAAGATTTAAGCTTTTTTTTTTTTAAACTCTTATAATACCACAGTAGGTTACGAATCAGTCCAAGATAATTTAGTACCTAACCACGGCAAATTTAAACTAAAGGAAGTGTATTTTATACCTCTTCATATAACCACGACAAATTATTATCCTTTAGACTTCGACATGGGTGTGGATACTTGACACTTCATTTTGGACCAAAATTATGCAGTTTTTTCACAAACTAGCAGATTCGGACACCTGTGCCCAACACTAGAACTCAAGTTATTTGTAACATAGGTTACAAATGGGGAAGACTACAATCTTAAATATGTGATAGGGTGTAACTTACACCACAGTCTAGTACTTTAGTTTATACTACTGCAAAATTATCTGTTGAGTATCAGGCATCAATTCATTTTTTCATGTACAATATTTCTTACATTGAAGGTTTTGCTCCATAAGTAGATATACATTAGACAATTTTTGTTTGATAATCAAACAGTTGACTGATGGTACAACTCATCATTTTTATTTGTTAAACTCATTGGATTTAAGCATTTTTATTGGAGGAGGAATGTTCTTCTATCATTTAGAGAATATATTCTTATGCAGATGTAAATTGGAGTTGATAGCTCAAGTTCAAAAAAAAAAAAAAATTCTTCACAAGAAATGCGAATTGTCACTGTCCTGGGCTTCTGGCTAAGTGACAATTGTTGTAAACTTGCACCTTTAAGAAACCAAATATTTTAGCCCTCTGGTCTATTGCATCCTTTTTATATTTTTAATGTTCAGTGATTGAGTTTCACTGCACCTGATTAATGTTTTCACTTTGTATGCCAGACAAAACCAGCTTACAATTGCTGATGTCGCACGGAAGGCTTTTCTGTACAGTGTATGTTGTTTTTCCTTGCTGCACTGTCTTATACTTAACAAGTTCATTGGGGTTTTTGTGCTGTTGGGGAGGTTTTATCTTATGGCTATGATGCACATGATGATATTTTTGTTATGACATCCAATGCATTTCTGTGTTTGGTGAGAAATTTTTCCATTGCCTATCTAACATTTAGCCTTGAAAACTTGACTGCTTTCTGCTGTACGGATGAGCCACATTAAGATTCTATAACAGTGGATTATTAGTTGGCGACATTCTATGACCGTCAGCATATCTTGCCATTTAAGTTTTCTGCTGCTTTAGAGAAAATATACTAGACCTCTTGAATTGGTTATGTTTTAATGTTATAGAAATTGTTCACATTAAATTACCATACTCTTTCATGATTGCAAAGTTTCACTAATGCCATTATTAACATAGTTAAAGGCTTCCAGCTGTTTTTCAATGCACTTGTTTTTGTGATATTACATCCCAGATGGGATACTACTTTTCCTTTCAAAGCAATTTTCTCTCGTTACTTATCCCTTCGTGTATTGTTCTCCATTCCTTGTTGCCTCACAGCATTTCTTGGAGGGGCATGCCAAAAGTGCTCCAGTTGCTCGTTTGCCTCTCATCACCATACTTGATACTAGTAACCATCTTAGACACCTTCCAGTTTGTCAGGTAGATCTTTCATAGGTTCCTGCAAGTTTTTTGATGTTCCTTGTATTTCTCATGAATTTAACCTGCAGTGAAATTTATATTCCATTTCAGCCATTTCATCTGGAGCTTAATTTCTTCAGTAAGCCAAACCGTGTTCTACATTACCCTGTCAGAGCGTTCTATATGGAAGGTGTAAATCTTATGGCATATAATCTGTGCTCTGGAGCTGACAGTATTTACAAAAAGCTGTACACCTCGGTACTAAGACAGGCTTCCAAATAGTACTTTTAAAAGTGTTGTATGGCTTCTATGTATCTGCTTCCGTGATCATGACTTCTTGAGCTCTCTCTTTTTTATGTTGTTGCTTTCAGATTCCTGGAAATGTTGAATATCATCCAAAGACCGTTGTCTATAGTAGAAAGCAGAATTTATTTCTTGTTATTTTTGAGTTGATTGGTGCAGCAAATGAAGTTGTTCTCTACAAGGAAAATACTGATACCCGATTGGCAAATAGTAAAGACAGCACAGTCAAAGGTTGGGTGTATGTATATACAAATCAATTCAAGATCCTCATGGAGAGAAATATTCACACTGTTGTTTTATATTGATATAGGTGAAGATGCAGCATTTATCGGCCCTAATGACAGCCAGTTTGCTATTCTTGAGAATGATAGGGTCGGACTTGCTTTGTATATACTTCCTGGAACGTCATCTAAAGATCTTGATGAAAAGAACAAAGCAGCTCTTGAAGAAAATCCAACAGCCAATCTGGCTGCAGATGATGCTCCATCAAGTTCAGTCAAGGGTCCTGTGTCATTTATGTTTGAGTCTGAAGTTGACCGTATCTTCTCCACTCCTATAGGTAATCACAAAACAAAAGCTATATATTTGAATTTCACTGTTCTTAAATATATTGCTAATTTTCGTCATTTTTAATTGCAGAGTCAACCTTGATGTTTGCCTCTCATGGAAATCAGATTGCCTTGGCAAAGCTTGTGCAAGGATATCGTCATTCAGCCAGTGATGGACGTGGCCATTATATATCAACAACAGCTGAAGGGCAGAAGTCAATCAAGCTGAAAGTGCATGAGATAGTACTGCAGGTTATCTACTGAACTTTTCTTTGATACAGATAATTTGAGGTCATTAAACTAACTGCAAAACATATTAGTTGCATCTATAGCCTTTCAGTAAGGGACTGCTGGAAAGAATATTTCGGACAGTTACCTTAGGTACTAAGTAGTGTTCAAATTTGTATCTTTCTTGGCCTACTTGTATCAAGATTCTCGGGTTTGTATTCAAGCATCCCACCTCATAAAATTTCAAATTGGTATCTTGCTTGGCCTGCTTGTACCAATTTGTTGTATTCAAGCAAGGTTTCTGTTAATGTTAGAAATAAAGGAGTAGCACTTAACTCTGTTCTACCTCATATAGAAATCTAGAAATAAGGAGTAATAAAGGAGCAAGGGATCCACCTCTTCTGTTAATCCTTCTAATATCTCCTAACCCAGAAGAAAGTAGTCTGACATACCAAATAAAATAAACTTAAAAAATTATCAACAATTTAATTTAGTATGATCTCAACATATAAAACTGATGGCAGATATTCGTCAGAACTGATAAATTGATATTGGGAGATAACATTACCAATCTATAAACTTAAAAAGAGTCAAAAGAGAAAATAAGGGGTCAAAGAAAATTTTAATTAATTGGAAAGTTGCAACCCAAAGAAAACGACTGAGATTCTCTCTCATCTCAAAGTATTGTTCTAGATAACCTCCTCTACTGCCATTTTGATTCTCCCTACAAAAATACTAAATCAGCCTCATCTACTAGTCATCTTCCAATAGAATTCTCTAGGACATTAGGCTTTTGGCTATACAGTCAGAGCTCAAAGCCTCATCTTGTAACATGCCACGTACGGGACAAGTGTTCAGTGCTGGTCATGGGATAGATTCTCTTAAGGACAGAATGGGTTTCTTTACTTGTGGGCCAATTTGTGGGCTTTGAAGTTATAAGGTTGACATGATGGCTACATCACTGATATCTGACAGAATGTGTCGTGGAGAGTGACTCATTCCTATAGGGACTCTTGCTCACATGTCTTCGTTCGAACTAAGGTATAGCATCTTGGCTGAGGTGGGTGGAGCTTTGAAGGTTCTTCTGTAGGGGTTTTCCAAAGGGACTGAGCTAATTTGTAATCTTTTTGGGGTTCTGAGGACACCTTATCCTTTTTGTGCTTTCTTTTGACTGTTCACCTACTTATAAAGTATTTCATATAAACAGAAAATGTTGGCCTGAGGCAAAGAACTTGGGCGTACTTAACATTTTCCTGCTACCTCCCATTTCACATTAAGTGCATTGGCCTGAGGCAAAGGAGGCAAAGGAGAGCTTAACACCTGATTCACACTTTTTTTTATTCTTCTTCTCTCTTTTTCAGATTTCATTTTATATGTAGTACATCTTTAATTGTACTCACTTTTTTTTTCCATCTTTTACTGTTTTTACCTCTTAAAGTCTCGACCAAAATTTTGTGCTGATATCATCCTTCCTAGTTGGCACTACTAAAAAGTGAGAAAATTCTTTCCTGCTAGTAAGTTATTAAATAAGTTGTAAAACCGTTTACTAAGGAAGGTATAGTATGTAATCACTCAAAAAATATCAAAGTCAAAATAAAGCCAAGTGCACTAGATCTCAAATTACGTGTGCACACAGCACTTTTTTGGGAGGGGCTCTCTTCTGAGGAATTTGATTAATGTTTGATGTCTGTTGATTGACTTCCTTTGCAGGTTAATTGGCAGGAAACTCTTAGAGGTCAAGTTGCTGGGATATTGACTACTCGTAGAGTAATTATTGCTTCGGCAGATTTGGAGATTTTAGCTAGTAGCTCAACAAAATTTGATAGAGGACTTCCTTCAATATCCTTTGACAATTGGATACCATTTTCAATTTCTGGATTGCCTTGATTAAGAATATAGCAGTCAAAAACTTGTTGAACTTGACTTTTTTGTGTACTTTAGATCCCTTCTGTGGATTGGTCCTGCTCTGCTTTTTTCGACTGCTACAGCTATCAGTGTTCTTGGATGGGATGGAAAAGTGAGGACTATCATGTCCACTAGCATGCCAAATGCAGGTATCTCTATGTCTAAGCTTTTTTTTTTTTTTTTTTTGTATTGCCAGATTGTTCTTTTGTCTGCTATTCTTTTTTCATCCTAAAGCGAATCACAGCTTTTAATTTTGTCATGTGCCTAAATAATTATTATCCTTTTTGTATGATAGGCATGACCGTGTGCCACCTCCATGGTTGCACTAGGATCTATTTTTGTATTTTTTTTAATCTAATGTGTATTTGGAGATAACCCTTCTTAAATTGTCAATTTGGCATTGGGAAGAAGGGATTAACTGAGCTAAATTTTGATGGTTAATGACCATTAATTTACTTGATGAAAATTCTAATTGTCAGATATCTTTGGAGTTTTTGTCATTGGGTATAAATAAATTTCTGTACTGCAGTTCTTGTGGGTGCTTTAAATGATCGCTTGTTGCTAGCAAACCCAACCGACATAAGTCCCAGACAGAAGAAAAAATTTGAGATCAAAAGTTGTCTTGTTGGACTTCTTGAGCCTCTTCTTATTGGATTCGGTACAATGCAGCAATTTTTTGAACAAAAGCTTGACCTTCCAGAGACATTATATCAGATAACATCAAGGTACTCTTTTTGACTTTTATGTATTTTATAAACTTTTGTGAATTGAATGGGAAACCTTGTTATCTGTGGCTTCCAAGTTAGTGATGCTATTTGATATTCTACTCTCTCTCCTTCGCTTGTTTCAATTTCAATGTGACCTTCCATCTGACATGTCAGTTCATTATTATCTTGGTGAAGGTTTGACAGCCTGCGCATTACTCCTAGATCACTTGATATATTAGCTAGAGGTTCTCCAGTTTGTGGAGATCTTGCTGTGTCATTATCCCAAGCAGGTCCACAGTTTACTCAGGTGAGTATTGGAGTTTTGTTTCGAATATTATGATACTCTTAAATTTGTCCTGTGATTGTTTTCCTCACCCTGCAAATTTCCCAATATAATTAGGTGCTGCGGGGAAGTTATGCTATCAAGGCTCTACGTTTCTCTACTGCTTTGTCTGTGTTGAAAGATGAATTTCTTCGTTCAAGGGATTATCCTCGATGTCCCCCAACATCTCATCTGTTTCATCGATTCCGAGAATTGGGATATGCTTGTATCAAGTATGTTGATAACTCCTTTAATTCTGATATTCTCTTCAGAGAATCGTGACAGCAATTTCCGACTAGGTTTTACTGCAGATGCTACTAAATGAGTCTTGCATTCTCTTCATAGAATCATTAATAATTATCTTCATTTCTTCTTATGCTGCTAAATGAATATGTAAGATTTTTTAGGAGTAATGACTGGTATGTTGGTGTTTGGTACCTCGCATTTCCTCATCTATGAACTCGTATTTATTTCTATATCACTAATGAATGTTCTCTGATCTTTCAACTAAGTCTTGCAGTCATCTTCAAATTATTTATTGAAAAGTTCAAAATGTTCCTTTCTTTGTGAAATTTAGTCAAAGTAGAAAGATAACTGAGGTTGGTCTTGGGATTTTTTTCCCAGCTGTCCTGTTTCTTGCTAATGAAGACCGCTATGACTATATCCTATATTGGATGCCTCTGCTCTGTAAGGATGAAGATAAATTAAATTCAAGAGCCAAGACATCTATGTAAATTGTCTTTGAACGAGTCAGGGTATGATATGACTGTATTAAATGGAATATTTTTAAAAGGAGAATATCTAGTTAGTTGCTGTGATAGCAGTAAAACAATTTCAAAAGACAATTATAGTGATAACATGGATAACAATAAATTAATAATGAATGATATTGATAATCAAAAGCAATGTCAAGAGGAATGCAACATATATCTGGTAGATGTGAGAACAAAGGCATATGGAAGCATTCCATATATTTACACTTTAAAGGTAGGTGGCAGGGTAACCTCCCACAATCCAGAATAACGAGAACTTGAAAATGGTTTATAAGGGTATCTCTTGTTGAAGCATTGCGAGAATACTGGAGCTCTGTAGGTTTCAATGGCAGGTCATGTCCTTGGTTCTTTGCCCTGTCGCTAAGATATTATGTCAGTGTAGTAGTTTTGAATCTACCTTGTACACTTTCAGTAGCAATTAACTGATGCTTTTAAAAGATCCAGATTATGCTTTAGTCTATTACCCATTTTTACATTAGGATTATAAGATCCTTACTGATACCTATTGGAATCCTCATTCTAGCTCTAATTTGTTAGGGTTTTCCCTACCATTTATCTAGTTGCATTGTCCATTACACTAAGTGACTATCTTTCTTTATTTTTGGAATATAACCTTGAAAATCACTGTTTTATTTCAATGGGCTTGGGCCTTTTGAAGTATTTTCTTGCACTAACTGATTAACTTGGCTTAAGAAACATCATATTAGCATCATATATCCAGTTTTGACCTGAAACTAATTTGTAATTGAGTTGCTAGCAGCATTTGAAAGACTGTTTTTGGAAAGCAAACTAGAAGTGTAGATTTTCTTTGCAGTCAAAGCCTTTTCTTTTTAGTCTATGCACCTGTATGGTAGCAGCTCAACCTCCAGAAGACTTTTTGGCATGTCCAAATGTCTCTCTTTAAGTGGTGCATGTTATCAGACTGTAAATTTTCATTTAGATGATACTCCCTCCATATTATATTTATCTTTCTGCTTTTCTTTTTTTTTTATGGTATATTTTTTTTATCTTCTTACTTTACGTATTTGTTTGTTTGTTTATTGTACTACTTGAATTTTGTCCCTTTTAGGTTACTTTTTTTCTCCTACCTCCCCCATCACCCTACCATATTTTTCAGTTGCAGCGGTGAAAAACCTTTGTTCTGTGCCAATAATTCTGCCCTTCTTTTTTCTAGATGAAAGACTAGTTTCTAATGAAATTTCAAATTTCAGGTATGGGCAGTTTGACAGTGCTAAGGAGACATTTGAAGTTATTTCAGACTATGAAAGTATGCTTGATCTTTTTATATGCCACCTCAATCCTAGTGCAATGCGGCGTCTTGCACAGAAACTGGAAGAAGATGGTGGTGATCCAGAGTTAAGGAGATCATGTGAAAGAATTTTACGTATCCGTTCCACTGGGTGGACACAAGGCATTTTTGCGAACTTTGCTGCTGAAAGTGTGGTTCCTAAAGGAGCTGAATGGGGTGGTGGAAATTGGGAAATCAAAACACCAACAAATATGAAGGATATACCTCAATGGGAACTAGCTGCTGAAGTAATGCCATACATGAAAACTGATGATGGCCCTATCCCTGCCATTGTTACAGACCATGTTGGTGTTTATCTTGGATGTATAAAAGGAAGAGGCAATGTTGTTGAAGTGAGAGAAGATAGTTTGGTGAAAGCTTTTACAGCTGCTGGTTCTGATGTTAATCCAAACGGGATCTCAACTTTGGCTGATTCCATATCAAGAAAAGGAGCTACTGCAGCTGATTCAAAGGGTGCTTCTTTGATTGGTCTAGAAACGCTCATTAAACATACTTCAGGATCTGCTGCTGCAGATGAACAAGCAAAAGCCGAGGAAGAATTCAAGAGGTCCCTGTATGGTGCTTCTGGTGGTGATAGTAGTGATGATGAAGGTGAGTCAAGAACCAAGAAGTTTCAAATCAGAATTCGAGATAAACCACTTTCTTCGGCTACTGTGGATGTCAATAAAATTAAAGAAGCAACAAGGCAGTTCAGTTTAGGGCCTCCAATGGGTAGGACCAAGCCATTAGCTGGAGGATCTCAGGACCTTGGCCTTGCATTCCCACCTGCTGTCACAGTGACCAGCACTGGCTCAACTCCCCCGATTTCTTCTGCTCCTGGGGATTTGTTTGGTTCGGATGCAGTAGCTCAACCACCTGCTGTTTTACAGCCAACACCAGGGGTCAAGGGAGGTGGGGTTACTGTTGGGCCTATTCCTGAGGATTTCTTCCAAAACACTATCTCGTCTCTTCAAGTTGCAGCTTCACTTGCTCCTCCAGGGACTGTAATTTCAAAAATGGATCCAAACTTTCAAGGGGCTGGAAGCCATCAAGTGGCAACTAGCCAGTCTAGTTCCTCTAAAATCAATGTTGGTTTTGCAGATGGTGGCGTGCCCCCTCAAGTGACTCAACAGCCTGCTTTTTCAGTTGAATCAATTGGACTTCCAGATGGAGGAATTCCCCCCCAATTGGTGGGTCAGAATGTGGTCCTGCCACAGCCTCAGGTTCAAGCAACTCAGCTAACTAGTTCCTCTCAACCTTTGGATCTCAGTGTTTTAGGAGTGCCTCCTGGTGCAGCAGATTCTGAAAAGCCTCCTGCGCAACCTGGTCCAGTTTCTGTACGTCCTGGACAAGTGAGTATCCTTGTCTGTCCATGTTTGTGCTTAAAATTTCTTTGCTTCGTCGTTGATCTATTCACTCTTGTGATTAGACTTGCATTTAGTAATTTACTCTGCTACTCTCTTTTACTCACACCTGTTTTAATTTATTAAGTATTTTAATTAACGTATTTATTATCTCTACCTGGGTACATTTTCACCAATTTTTCTCTAGTAAAGTGTAGCAATTTTAACTCCGCCCTGTTTTTATTTTTACTTGCTTTTGGTCCTAGCTTGGATAAAGGAGAAAGGTTGCAGTAAGTCCCTCCTCTTTGCGACTATTATGGATGAAATAACAAGGTCAATACAAGATGAGATATTGTGGTGTTTACTTTTTGTGGATGATATTGTTGTAGTGGATGAGACTATCAAAGGGATAAATGCTGAGTTAGAAAATGGAGACAAAGGTTGTAATTTAGAGGATTCGAGTAATATAGAGTTTATGAAGTGTCATTTTAGCATTTGGAGGAGGTTAACTGAAGATAGTGTGACTTTGGGTAGTAATGAGTTGCATATAAACAAAAATACCAAGGATCGATTCTCCAAAGGAATGAAGACATTGATTAAGATGTCACCAATAGAATAAAATGGGGGTGGCTCAAATAAAGAGCAGTTATAAGACTATTGTGTAATCTTAGTGCACTCATAAGGTTTTTCCTGTATAGGATGGCAATTAAGTGTTGCACTTTTAACAGAGAGCTTGTTAAAAAGATGGGTATAGCAGAGATGTGAATGTTAATGTAAATTCGTGGGAACAACTCGAGGGATAAAATTAGAAATGTAGATATTCGAAATAAAGTTGGAGTATCGAATATTGAGGATAAGTTAAAGGAAATTGGTTGCGTTGGTTTGGGCATGTTAGATGCTGAATAAAGATATGGTGAAGATGGGTTTGGAAGATGTGGTTCTAAATAGGAGAGAATGGAGGGGGAACATTTTTGTGAATGATCACGCGAGATAGATTTTTTGTTCATGTAGCCAACCCCATATATTTGGGGATAAAGTTTCGCTTTGTTTGTTTGATTATGTAGCAATTATAATTTGTAAACAAATATTTGATTGATGGGAAAAATTGTCCATCAAATTATAAACTTCTTTCTCATGCATAATTTACATCATGTGTATATTCATCAGTCATCTCTAATCGTGTTGTTCACTCTCCCTTCTGTCTAAACAGGTTCCTCGTGGGGCAGCCGCTTCAGTATGCTTTAAGACTGGACTGGCACACCTGGAGCAGAATCAGCTACCAGATGCTTTATCCTGTTTTGATGAATCTTTCCTTGCTTTAGCCAAAGATCACTCGCGTGGTTCTGATATTAAGGCTCAAGCCACTATCTGCGCTCAGTATAAGATTGCCGTTACTCTTCTTCAGGTATTACTTCTATAAGCATATGAAGCAACCATTAGGAAGATTGTCATCTTTAACTCCAGCATTCTCATTGTTGTCATCTTATTAGAAGTCTTTTCGACCCCAAGTTTACTGCCTGCTTGTGGTGGGTAGTTACTGCTTGTTTACCGGCATTTTGAATTGTGGTTAGGGCATTCATTGACGTAAGGCCGTTATCCAATATTTGTAATTGAAGCCAACTGGATTATTAAAAAGCTTCATGTTTTGGCGGAAATTCTTTTTTTCTTTTTTTTTTTTGACGAAGAGGTTGAAATGCTTGCAACTGCAGTCTGATGTGAACTTGTGAAGTGGACTGGAAAACCCAATGGCTTATTGATATATACCTTCTAAACAAATTCTGTGTGATGATTATTTTGCATAAACCTGCTTGTTTTGGTTGGTTGTATAGTTATCCTTAAAGGTTTTACTCCTAACTTGAGACCGACCATACCAAAACTGATTTTCAGGAAATTGGACGGCTACAGAGAGTTCAAGGCCCTCGTGCTATCAGTGCAAAAGATGAGATGGCCAGATTGTCACGTCATCTTGGCTCATTGCCTCTTCTAGCAAAGCATCGTATAAGTTGCATTAGAACTGCCATAAAACGGAACATGGAAGTCCAAAATTATGCTTATTCAAAGCAGATGCTCGACCTCTTATTCTCTAAAGCACCTCCTGGAAAACAAGAGGAGTTGAGGAGCCTGATTGACTTGTGTATCCAGAGGGGCTTAACCAACAAATCTATTGACCCCATGGAAGATCCTTCCCAATTTTGTGCTGCCACCCTCAGCCGTTTATCCACAATTGGTTATGATGCTTGTGATCTCTGTGGTGCTAAATTTGCCGCTCTATCAGCGCCTGGATGCATTATATGTGGTATGGGAAGCATCAAAAGGTCTGACGCTCTAGCAGGCCCTGTTCCTTCACCATTCGGCTAAGGTTTATGAGTTGATTGAATATTTTTTTTTTGGAGATAGAAAACATCATTATTTGCCTTGGTCATAAAATTTTCGAATGAAGTACGATCATTCTGACAACTAGGAGATACTCTAGACCAGCTTACACAGTTGATTGTGTATATTTTCTGTTGTCGGCTTTTCATCTCAGTCTGTTTCATTGTTTTGTCTCGATCATTTGTGTAATTGTGTATGACTTAATTACTATTCTTGTAATCTTTTGTGGGTAGGAATATCATATATTATCCTGTACTCACCTGTATTAGTTCAATCTTTTCATTGATCATAGCTTTTGAATGTAGTGAGTGTTTTCAAAACTTGAGCAAATTTCAAAGTAGTTCTATAGTTGTTTATTTGTTATCAAACATTCTATTCAAAA
Organism: Dysphania ambrosioides; assembly: GCA_026401315.1. Taxonomy (NCBI): domain Eukaryota; kingdom Viridiplantae; phylum Streptophyta; class Magnoliopsida; order Caryophyllales; family Amaranthaceae; genus Dysphania; species Dysphania ambrosioides. The sequence continues at coordinate 1,939,082 of CM048663.1, read as the reverse complement.
AAATTTGATGAAATTGTTGAATTAAACAGTTAGGGTCCCTTCAATATCCTTTTTTGTTTTCCATTTGCTTTTTCACAAAAACATAAAATAAAACAACACTTGATTTTGGTTTAAATTTTCAAACTTTCTAATGAATTTAAACTCAAGCTCAAAACTCAAACATCAAATTCGGTTCGAGTTTGGAGCTTTTTTAGCCTAATTTTCTTTTTCGACTTGGGATATAATTTATATGCTCATCTTTACTTTGCACCACAGGTGTACTCCCTTTATTCCCTTCTTGAGCACCATAGCAGCTTCTCCATTTTTTGTACAGTAACAGCTTCTCTATCTCATAACCCCATGTTATGGTATTTTGACTATTTTCATTTTCCCCTATTCATTTAATGCTTTCCTACTTAATTTAGACAATGCCTTCCCTTCTCATTGAAATTATTACTCTGTAGGTTTTTTTTTTTTTAATAATCGTTGGTGGACCATATATTGGGATTGTTATAACCTGATGGGTATGAAATACTACTGTATTAGAACCTGTAGTATTTGCTTGAGGTCTAAGCTGGGATTTTGTGAGAGAGGTTTAAAGATGATATTTTAAATATTGTTATTGGTACCATTTTGACATAAAAGTAATGTCTTCTAGGTAAGGTCTTGTAATTGTTTGCTGTAGAGGAAATTTGAATTGCTATGAGTTTTCTATGATTGGATGGTGAATAGATTAATGAGGCCTTTAAAAAATAATTGTACAAGTTACATGTTGTGAATGAAGTAGTATTTACTATTTAATAAATAGATTGTCTTGGTTAAATAAGTGATCACTAGAAAAACAAGTAAACATATAAAAAGAAGTTTATTTTATTATATCCAACTCAAGCTGTTTCGAGATTTCGAGCTGATTTTGGTCTTGCTCAACTTGGTTGGTTAAGGTCTCGAGCCGAACTCAAACTCGAGTAAAGCCTTATCGAATCGAGCTCAAGTTGTTCACAAGCAAGTATGATTGTATTTCATTCCTATGTGAAGTGATTTTATACCTATATGAAGTGGTTAATCAAATTATCTTGATGGTTGTGTGATGTTGCGAAGAAGTATAAGTATAAACAAGTATCATGATAGTCCATCATAATGTAATGTAAAGAGCTCATGGCAATGAATGGATGGGAAGTGCGAGTAAGACACGTTTACAGAGAAGGTAACAAGGCTGCTGATTGACTTGTAAACCTTGGTGTAGTTCAAACACCTCATTTTAATATCCTTGATCCGATACTAGTAGAGCTGCGGCGAATAATTTCTGAAGACTTCAGAGGGGTTACTTTTGTGAGGATGATCCCTGATTAGTTTGTTTAGTTTCTTTGTTCACTTTTATTTTTTGTTGTTTATTTTCTTTTTCTTTGTCTGTCTTGACTCTTTTGGATAAAAAAGGATCAAACCCCACTACTATACCTTCTTTTTTATATCTTCTTTTTCAGTTTCCCTTATATCAATTAATTCTATATATTTTCAAGGTCTAGTAAGTATATATTCTTATTTTAGAGAAAATGGAAAGTGCCAAAGACTATAGAAATCAGCCCCTATAAAAAAAAAACAAATCACATAGAGATATGTGTATTATAATTTTTTTTATTTTCAAAACTTTTAGGCCTAATCTAATAGGCGTGTATCTCAAGAGATGACAGGTTGGAAAGAGATAGAATAGAGTAAGAACGAAAAATTAGAGCAATAAAAAAGAGCATATTACTCAATGGCTTAAGGTTTCCTCGAAACCAATTGCCATTGCCCGATAAACTTTTTTTCCTTTGGTGTGCCAAGTTGTTCTCTCTTCCCAAAATTTAAAAATAAAAAATTTCTATTATATTCAACGTTTAGTCTATTTTAAACATAGTAAAAAAAGATAAATATTCAAATACGTATAATTTTTCTGGTTATTTCAATTTCCTTTTGGAAAGTATTATTAGGCTAGTTCAATATCAAATTCTTATAAAATACAATTATAGATTTACATTGATGGTGTTCATTAACTCCTTATACCCAACAAGATAATAATTAAAAAAAAAATCATACACCAATGATATTAATATTCAATGTAATATCTTATGAAAAATTGATGACAAAAAGAAATAAATCAAAAAACTATAAGTCTATAATTTGTTGAATACTATAATGATAGAATACAATATATATCTAATGATCAAAAAGTCCAAAGTTTTCGTACAAAATGAAGGATCAAAGCCTAAGGAATAAATTAATACTCTTCTCACCTCCTTTTTTTTTTCTCTTAATTTTAGACCTCCAATTTACTATTATCATCAATTAGCTTTGTGCCTCCTCCATTTCGACATTTCTCTTTTTTAAATTTGACTACAACTAAAAGCTTTACTTTTTAATGTCAACATGAATGACTTCAGTTGCTTTGTCGTCGAAACCAACTAGAAAACCCTAATAATGAAATTCACTCGTCAAGAAAGTGGTGATCAACTTTGAATATGAAATTTTTAGATCCTCTTACCCTGATAAATCATAAATCTTATAAGGTAGTGTTGAAAGTGGATGGTTGTGCATTTGGGAAGTGGGCTAGGGAGGGGTGGAAAGAGTTGGTGGAGCATGGTGAGAGAGTTTATTCTAAGTTTTGGTTTATAATATTATTCTAAGTTCTCTAATATTTCTACTATTTTTTAGCTCATGACCTAATTCTTCCAAATGAACTTAATTTAGGGTTATGCAAACAATTTTAGAAAAGTTTTCATTATATTCATACTTCGTAATAACAATTTGAGTAAAGTTGACGTTTATGATTTATTTTACTCTTTATTTTTTTTAGATTTTATAATCAAAGTCATCATAATTTCTAAAATAATATCTTATGTAATTCGTCTGAATTTTCTGTAACTTTATTAAAAAAACATAAAGAAAAAACTTTACTTTTTTGACCTTTTATGGGTTATAGATATTAGCTTTTTGGTTATTTTAGTATTTAAAAAGTTTACATTTTATTTTATTTATAAATTGTAAAAAAATTTGTTTCGAAGAATCATCCTGAATTTCTTCCCCCCTTCTTCCGCCCGATACCAAATTCTTACATCTCAATTTTAACCTTTTAGTTTTTTTTTTTTGCTCTGTAACTTTTTGTTTGATTTTTTTTTTTTATTGATCCCATATGCATAAATTGGTCGACCGTTACTCCGTTAGTCTCCTGATCCGATTCTGTAAATCCTCCTTTATTTATTTTTTCCTTAATTCATTTTTAAATAAATATTTGTCCTTATTTGTCAAAAAATTCTGAAGAAATCATGAGGAAGAAGCTCGATACTCGTTTCCCAGCTGTATGTTACTCTATCTCTCCAATTCCCATTATTTTTTTAATCAATTAATTTCATGTTGATCTGAACTGATTATGTAACTAGATCTGATTTTTTTGGGTTTTTTTAAATTTTTTTGTGTAAAATAACTTTGATTGTATATGTGATTGTTATTAAATTTTATATATTTGTTGATTTGATGATCAAATTTGAGGATGTTATGATTTGGGTCGTCTTTAATTTATGTGGGTGTTGTTTATTTTTTCGATTTTAGTTGAGTTTTACGTTTGAAGATTGTTGATTTTTTTGGATAATATGATTTGGGTCTTGTTCAATTTGTCAACTTTTCGGAAAATATTATCTATGTTATGTTCATTTTACTACGTTTTTGGATAATATGATCTGCTTCTTATTCATTTTGTCAACTATTAGGGTAATATGCTTTGGTCATGTTCAATTTGCCTATGTTTTGGATAATATGATCTGTGTCGTTTTTAATTTGTCTTATATGGAGGATATTATATTCTGGTTCATGTCAAATTGCCGTTTATGATGGTAATGTGATCTGGGTCATGTTCAGATTGCTGTTATAGGGGATGATGTGATCTGGGTCCTGTTCAGTTTGCCCTTTTTGAGGATAATATGATATAAGTCATAGGTTTTGTTTAAATTGTGGTTTAAGATGTTATGTTTCCTCCTGATGAAAATTATGGTGCTAACTTTGGGTAAAATTGATTTTTCTGATGGTTTTCAATTTATGATGATGGTGTGATCATTGTTATCTGTTGGTGTTGATCTTAATTGAATGGATGAAAGGAGAGGGTGATAGAAGGTTTTGGTTGGGGACATATAATTCAGAAGAATTGGGATTGGAGAAAAATGTTCTGAGAATTTACTGAGTAGTGTGATGATGGTGGATATGTTTTATCTGTTTGTTTGTTGTCAGATAGCTTGAGGAGTTTGTGATTGGTCGTCTAATTAGTTTTTGATGGTGTTTTGTTTGTTAAAGCTGCATGGCAAGGTTTCATTTGGCTTTATCATACCTGTATTAGTTACTGACGATATGCTCTGGAGAAAGCTTTGATACACTGATACAACAGTCGGTGGTCTAGGTTTGAGCAGAATTTAACATTGGGGGTATTAGTTAATGTATAACTTAGTTATCACTGACTAGCTTGCTGGAGATATTTATTGGCTAGTCTGTTGAAGGTAATGGAAAGGGCAGGAAGGTAAAGGGAATACTTTTCATCATTATTCATTCTATTTTTGAAAGGTTTAGTTCATGGATTAGAAAAGGACTATTGATTTGTCCCATTTCCCGTCTTCCCTTACCCGGCACTTGAACGAGGAAAAATTGATCTCTTACTCTCTGTTAGTCTCTTTTCTACCCTTAGTTATCGTATATCCACAATAATTTTGTCGTGCAGGTGGCTTTTGAGATTAATATTGCACGTTTACCTTGTTATGGGCATATGTTTGATTGTATGTTTCATTCTATTTCAAATTTAGTTGGAGGATTCCTGATGCTATATGACGTTGAATTTGGAATAATGGTCCTTATGCTTTCATTGAAGGTGGACTTTTGATGGGTCAATCATTTATGCTATCGTATTGGTTGATTGTTTTGATTGAATTGGCAGGCTCGGATCAAAAAGATCATGCAAGCTGATGAAGATGTTGGGAAGATAGCTATGGCAGTTCCAGTTTTAGTTTGTAAGTAGTATCAAGTTTTGGGTTTTGAACTTCTGAAATTATGATCTTTTGCTCACACAATGAGTTTACACTTATGCAGCGAAGGCTTTGGAATTGTTTTTGCAAGACCTTTGTGATCGTACATATGACATAACCCTTCAAAGAGGAGCCAAAACTGTGAGCTCTCTTCATCTGTAAGTTAAAAGCTAAATTCTTTTTGCCTTTTTAATTTCTAAGTGTTGAACGTCTTGCATTCTCAAGTTCTCATGCGTGGTGTGCATGGAATGTCTATCTTCGAGTCTGTTTGGTGCTTTTTTATGTATATAAAACAAGCTTACATGTTTAAGTGAAGTGATGTTTGCCAGCTTGATAAGTATACATCTTTATTTTTGCTGAACTTCAAAATTAAATATTTGTTGCAATAATTTTGGCGTTTTAACATTGACTTGCAATTGTAGTAAGAGTCCCCTTTTCTGCCCACATTATGATTGTTATGAATCATTGTATTTACACTATCCTCATTGTCCTGTATTATTTCCTTTTCTCCCCTTATTTGGGATGCTAATATGCACTGGGTGGTGGAGGATGTAATTAATTGGCTTTATAATGGGCTAGCCTTTAAATAAGATCCAATATAGTCGAAAGAGATTGAGAGAAGGGTTTGACTATGAGAAACTGATGGTTGATGGATGTTACATTGAGGTATTTTTTTATAATTTTTTTTAGAAGGATGAGATTTGAATTGGGCTAGATTGGCACTAGTTTATGAATGAAGTAAAGAGTGAATTTGCATATTATTATGAACTGTGAGACTTTTAAGTTGTATTTTTATCTAGTAAACCTAGTCGTCGCTATAAGCTTTCTTTGCAGTATACAACAACAAAACCAAAGCCTTATTCCAAAAAAGATGAGGTCAATTGCATGAATCCAATTCTTTCTCTTGTGGTCCACCAATATCCTCTTTCTCCATTTGCTTTTATCTCCAGTGTTCTTTATTGGTATACTGCAAAATAATTGTCAATTGCTTGTATAGGTCAACTGTCTAATGGAAATACCATGCCTATTTGCGTTTTCTTGTGTAAAGCTGCACACTTTTGGGCACCTTCTCTTACTCTATGCGAGTCTAAGTTGAGAACTTGGGTGATGGTATGGTCTACATTTGTCACCTCTTATAGGAGGTATTTACAAGCTGCTATTATAAACATCATATCTAGAGGGCCTTTCTCACTTGAGAGCTGGCCTTTAATCGAATATGAAGGTTTTTCTCTTTGACATCTTAAATTTTAATACAAGGGTTGTAGAAAAACAGAAGAAGTCTAATACATTAAGGAGTCTTATTGATTACAATAAGATAGAATAGAAGTATGATCTAATCTAGTAGTAGATAACATAGGAGTCTTCTTGTGTTTGATTCCTGAAAACAAGAGGAAACTAGCATGGTTAGGTAGTATAAATATGCCAATGTATTATAACATCAGATCATTCAAGAAATACGAAACACAATTATTCTTTTCTCATTAAAACAATTTGATCAAAAAATCACTTGGTATCAGAGCAACAAGGCACACACCAGGAGGCCTAGAAAAGTCTCATCACGTACCAATTCACTTACCTGACAAACATGACTAACCCACCTGAATGGTGACCATGACACAATTGATGCAAATTTTGCAACAATTGGGAGTCAATAAACTGAGAAGCGAGAACCATAGACCAATTCACTTACCTGAAAAATTCAACAGCCAGGAACTACACTATGAACTACACTATCCGTCCAGACTAATGTACCTAGCAATCGATGGAAGGGGTAAGCTCTCGCACATCATTGTTGACCCCCCTCCGAAGACTACCCAAGAATACATAGTATGGACTCAGAAGGATTCCACTGTGATTTCTTGGATAATTGAAGGAATTGACTCCGAATTGGTGAACCAATTCATCGACTATCCATCGGTGAGAGAGCTGTGGAAGGGCATAGAAACCCTCTACGGGAGCAGCAAGGATGGTTTGCAGATATATGACCTTACGATCAAAACTAACACCATCAAACAAGGGAGGGACTCATTGGAGATGTATTATGGTAAGTTAACTGGAATATGGAAGGAAATTGGTCGTAGAAAATCAAATCCAATGAAGTGTTTAGAGGATATTACCATACATAACCAATCAGTCCAAGAAACACGCCTCTACCAGTTTCTTGCAAGGCTCGATGAGAGCATGGACAAAGATAGGTGGGAGTTGGTCAATCAAGACCCACTATCGACGGTGGAGGTGGCTTACAATGTGATTAGATGAGAAATTGCTCGAAGGGAGATCATGGGAGGAAGCATACATGACTTACCTGGATTAGAGCAACAGACCAATGGAATCGGAAGTGGCCTAAACATACAGAGACAAGCATCCCGGTGAGACGATGAGAAGGCGAGATTGAGATGCTCTCACTGTGGCGGAACACAACACAATAAAGAAAGCTGCTTCCAACCAATAGATTACCCCTATTGGTGGAAGAAGGGGGAGAAAGGAGGAAGACGATCTGAAGGAGCAAAGGGGAGAAGCGCAACAACCATGGTGAAGAGTTCAGAAACCCTAGCTAAAAAAGGGGAAAGTGTAGGTGAGGGAAACCCTAAGGCTATGAGTAAAGCTGCGAGTGAAAACACACAAAGCCAAGGTAAGGCTTTAAATTCCACCGGTAAGCCTCTAAACTCAAAATCCCTCTCAACACATGACAAGTCCAGCCCATTTAAGGGTGATGCCCAACCAATATCCACGGTCTAAGTAAACCGTGTCCTAATATTCATGCTCTAAATGGATTGTGTCCCAAGACGTTTAAAGATCAGTGGATTTTTTATTGCAGCGCAACGGACACCATGACATATGATAATAGAGATTTTGTATCGTTATTTGAAATAGAAAAAACCCGAATACAGACCGTTAATGGAGAACATATGAATGTTGAAGGAATTGGGACAATTGAAATTGGACCAAATGTGTTCTTAAAAATTGTCTATACATTCCTACACTTTCATACAAGTTGATTTCTATTAGCAGACTTACAAAGGAATTGAACTGTACCACCCTAATAAGCTCTAACTGTTGTACTGTGCATGATGCTTGGACAGGGAAGACCATTGGGCGTGGTATTGAGAGAAATGGACTGTACTATGTGGAGGAGATGTCTCAATCTGTGGAGCTAGCACTTGTATGCATAACTGTTGAATCTCAACTTCAACTATGACATCGTCGTTTGGGACATCCATCATTAGGGTACCTTGAACATCTTTTCCCTTCTCTTGCTAGAACAAACTTAAGTTTTAATTGTGAGGCATGTTATTTAGCTAAAAGTCATAGACACAGTTATCCTAGTAGTATAAACCAGGCTAGTAAACCATTTGATTTGATTCACTCTGATGTATGGGGGCCGTCTCCAGATTTTGGTAAATATGATTTTCTATATTATGCCCTTTTTATTGATGATTTCACTAGAATGAGTTGGATTTATTTTCAGAAAAAAATCTTAAGTATTTAACACCTTTGTTAAGTTTTACCAAATAATCCTTACACAATTTCAGAGTAAAATTAGAGTTTTACAATCTGATAATGGTGGGGAATATGTAAACCATAACATGAGAAGTTTTTGTCAAACCCATGGTCTCCTTCACCTCGATACTCCACAACAAAACAAAACAGAGTAGCAGAAAGAAAAAATCGAACCCTCCTCAATATGACCCGGGCAATGATGATTGAGTCTCGTGTTCCCAACCTATTGTGGCTTAAAGCCGTTGCAACAACAAATTACCTTACTAATCGGCTTCCCACTAGGAAATTAAAATATAAAACTCCTTTAGACACCCTATGCACCTTTGTTACACCTCTATCCTTTTATAACCTACCTCCTTGGGTTTTTGGCTGTACTGTATATATTCATCTACCTAAGAGAAGTCGACATAAGTTAGATCCAAGAGAAGTAAAATGTGTTTTTCTTGGTTATGGTGCCTTTCAAAAGGGCTATAGATGTCTGGATCCAAGTGCAGACCGATTTTACACTACGATGGGATGCAAGTTTGTAGAAGGAGAACATTACTATCACCAACTTAGCTCTCGGGGGGAGACTTCATGTAATGATCTAAGTTGGCTATCTTGGCGGCTTGGCCCACTACAACAGCTCATGATAGTGACATCCCATCAGTCCATTAACTCAACACCACCCCCGGTGCCTCCTATGCCCGAGCATTAGCCAGAAGAAGAGATAAGAGCTAATGGAAATGGGTTGTTTTCTAATGATACTCATGTAGACAACAATGTTGAGTAAGTACAGGAGCAAGTTGAATAAATCGAAGAAAGAAGCTATCAATTACCTCCCCGAAGTACAAGGGGAGTACCACCAAGGCGATACGACCCTTATTACGAGGCTCAGAGACCGAAATATCCTGTGCAAAATCTGTCAATTGTAGGATTGTCTCACTTAGCAATTGCTTTTAATGTTGTCATATATGCAGAGAAGATTCCAACCTCTGTAGACGAAGCCTTTTAAAGTAAGCACTAGAAGGAGGCAATGGAACAAGAAGTTAGTGCTCTTATAAAAAATAAGACCTAAGAGGTGTCATTCCAAAAGGAAAGAGAGCAGTAGGTTGCAGATGGGTATTTACTATCAAATATAGAGCAGATGGAAGAATAGAGAGATATAAGGCAAGGCTGGTGGCGAAAGGGTATACATAGGTGTATGGAATCGATTATTCTGATACCTTTTCTCCAGTAGCAAAAATTGATACCATAAGAGTACTTTTCTTGATTGCAACAAATCAAGATTGGTCGTTACATCAATTTGATGTTAAAATTGCTTTCTTACATAGAGATATCTTTGAAAAAGTTTATATGGAGCCACCTCCAGGGTTTGCACAAGATTTTTACCAAGAGAAGAGTGTCGGTTGAAGAAAGCTATGTATGGCTTGAAATAATCTCCAAGAGCATAGTTTGGAAGATTTAAGAAATTTGGTTATAAGCAGAGTAACTCAAACCATACCTTATTTCTCAAGAAAAGAGGTGACTTAACAACGTGCCTAATCATCTATGTGGATGATATGATTATAACAGGTGATGATAAAGAGGAAATAAGGACGTTGAAAGAAAAGATGTTTCAAGAATTTGAAATGAAAGATCTTGGACAACTTAAATATTTCTTGGGAATTGAAGTCCTAAGGTCAAGGACATGGGTCTTTTATTTCCCAAAGAAAATATGTCCTAGATTTGTTAGCAGAATCTGGAATGCTGGATTGCAAACCAGCAGAGACCCCGATGAGGATGAATCATGGGTTGTGCATAAAAGGAGCTAAATTGGTTGATCAAGTCAAGTATCAGAGACTTGTGGGGAGACTTATTTATCTGTCTCATACTAGGCCAGTAGGCCTACTATTGCTTATGCAGTAGGTGTGACTAGCAGGTTTATGCATAGTCCTCAAAACCAACATATGGAAGTTGTATATCCAATCTTACGATATCTTAAGGGGACACCACACAGGGGAATAATGTTTAAGAAGAATAACCATCTTCGTCTACAAGTTTATATAGATGCAAACAAGGCCGGAGATAGAGACAGTCGAAAGTCCACCTCGGGATATTTTGCCTTGGTAGGTGGAAATTTGGTAACCTGGAGAAGTAAGAAGCAAAAAGTTGTTGCAATGTCAAGTGCGGAAGCAGAATTCAGAGGGATTGCAAAAGGAATTGTTGAAGTCCTATGATTGAAGAAGCTTCTTGGAGAACTGGGAATTGTTTCAAATGAAAGTTGTGAACTCTTTTGCGACAATAAAGTAACAATTAGCATATTTGAAAACCCGGTGCAGCATGATCGGACTAAACATGTTGAGATTGACAGGCAATTTATAAAAGAGAATTTGGATGCTAAAGTTGTTTGATATTTTGACTAAAGCAGTTTGGGTCCAAGTGTTTGAGAACACACTGTGCAAGTTGGGTATTGGGAGTCCCAAGTACCAACTTGAGGGGAGTGTAGAAAAACATAAGAAGTCTAATACATTAAGGAGTCCTACTGATTACAGTAAGATAGAATAGAAGGATGATCTAATCTAGTAGAGTAGATAACATAGGAGTCTTCTTGTATTTGAGTCCTGAAAACAAGAGGAAACTAGCATGATTAGGTAATATAAATATGCCAATGTATTGTAACATCAGATAATTCAAGAAATACGAAACACAATTATTCTTTTCTCGTTAAAACAATCTGATCAAAAGATCACTAGGGTGACCCTCTTAAGGTTTTGTTTGAGAAGTGAAGGAACTCCTTAAGAAGGATTTTGCATTTTTGGTAGCGGTATCCTATGATCATGTATGACTAAGGGGGGATGCTGAGATAGACCTTTTAGCTGTAAAATTCATGGTTTGGTAAGGATAAAAACAAGTTTGGAAAAAATTGATTCTAAAAATACAACCTTTGCACTGGTGCTTAAAAACCAACATTAGGCTTATGTTTTAAAAATCCAACCTTTCACAGTCTTTTTTTTAAAGGGAATGATCGGATGGGAACAGCTTGATTATGTGGGTACTAGTGAAAGTTGCAACTTGTTTTTTTTCCTCCTTCCCTTTTTTTATAAACCTAGCCTTCCTCAACTATTATACTCTGTTTTCTTCTTCATATTTCTTCTCTCAAATCCAAAAACACAGAACACCAATCCATCCATAAATCCAGAAAATGAACCCACCCAAAAATCCAGAAAATCAGCCCACACAAAAACCAGAAAATTGCATGAAACCATGGATCTTAAGCAGTAGAAATTCGAACTTACTTGACCACTTTGTTAACCTTGGGAACAGTGACAGTGAGAACCCCATCCCGAATCACATCATTGATCTCCTCACCTTAACTATGACTAAACTTTCCAGATTCAGCATCTTCACCACTGCCACTCCAAAACCAACACAACTCATCTGGGTCAACATTAAAAGTCCTAATTTGACTACCCAATACACTATCTCCTCCTGTGGCCTAGTCTTTTTTTCTTGTTCTTTTTGTTGCATAATGGAAGCTTCAACTCAAGTCTGCCTCCACAGAGTACACCATTTCCTACTTTTGAAAGACCAGTTGCATCAGTAAAGACTTCACCAATGGGTGCACTATTTCCCACTGTTATATGACAGATTAAGCAATTATAGCAGAAGGTTCTCTAGAAAACCTGGAACTCTACCAGAATTCTCTCAATGCATCAGGAATCGTGCAATGTCTGCTAATGTATTGGTACTGCAACTCTATGCAACTACTACTATTGGTTGGTATTATACCTGATAATATGTTTCCAGAAAGGGAAGAACACCTGAATTCCGAAGTTGCCCAACTTCTTTAGGGATGGACCCCCATCCCATTCAAGTGGTTGTCAAATAAACCAATGTAAATGGATAAAGTGGAAAAGATGTGAGGGTACCTTGCCACTGAGGCGGTTCTTGCAAGATCCATTGTGAAAGTCGCCTCCTCTTTTGCTTTCCTCCCAAACCCAATAAATCAAATTTCTAGGAGCCGCGAGCAAAACTCATCAACATTTCCATTAGAAAGATGTGATTCTTACTTTAATTTAATTTCAAGAAGAAAATCTATAAGGTATAACACACAAAAGTAGCTTCATAGCTTCAAAAGATTCGTCGAGAATGAATCAAGCAGTTTTATTTTTTCTTTTTAAAAGTTGTTTTATTGTCTCAACGCATCTTTCGAGAAAGAATAAAGGCCGCCAAACTCCCAAATTTTATTTCATTATCTCTTGTCCGATCCTCTTAACGTTAACAAATAAATGATTGTCACACTTTATTCTTTCTTTTTAAAAGTTTTTAGAACTGCCTTCATTTTGTTCAGCTATTGATTATTTTTTAATGAATAATGCAGAAAACATTGCATACATACCTTCAGCATGTTTGATTTTCTGAAGGATGTTGTGAGCAAGGTTCCTGATTATGGTCAATCTGATGCTAATGCAGATGATCGAACTGCTTCCAAGAGAAGGTTAGTGCAAATGATGTTGACACCCTTCTCTTCTTGTGGATTATTTTAGAATATTTTGCTAGAAAGGGCTGATCAAACCTTTTCCATTTGCCAGAAAATCTGCTGTTGAAGAGTATCATGACAGTGATGAAGACTTAAAGAAAAGCAGGATGGTGAGATACTTGTGGTTTTAACTATCCATATTTTATACTTCGTATAAAAATTCAATATTCCACCTGTATCATTTTACTTAATTAGTAGCAAAACATCCACTGACGCTTCTTTTCCTTTTTCTTTTCCTGAAAGAGTAGCATTAAAATTAAGAATTTGTGTTTGAGGCAAAAGTGGAAAACTTTCCCTTGGAGCTCTCAGTTATATAGTGTACTCTGATACTTAAAAGTAGGCAAGTTCACTTATGAAATTGGTACCTCTAAAACTTTCTGGCACTTTGGTTTTTTAAGGTAATTCTCTATGGCCCTGTTTGATAGATAGCTGATTGGGATACCAAAAGAGGTCTGAGCACCTTATTCCACTAAAACACGCTTTTAAGTATTTGGCCCTTTTTGTAGAGTAAATTGGTTCTTGCTAACTTCTCAAAACAAGAGAAGCAGCATTTTTGATGTGTGGGTATAGGTATGAGAGATGGAATAGATGAATTTTCCCAAAGGTTTGAGATAACCCTATGGCTTTGCCCATTTCTTTGTCTTGCCTTCCCTTGATCTTGTCATGACTTTGAGCTCCTCTTAACTTCCATATTAAAATATTTTCTTTTTTGGATTTTGCTCTGGTAGAGAACTTCCTGAAAGCCTTCCTCCAAGGCAGGCAAAGAAGGCTCCTTGGCCTATGCCTTTAGGGGGAACTACTTACACAGACATTTTTAGGCTAGGTAGGCATTAAATAAGAGATGTCCGACTCACTTGCATGGCCACAATGCAGACATACTGTGTCTGCAAAAATACCAGCTTGAGCCAAATTTTTTCCAGCTCCGAACTTACCAAGAGTTGTGGTCTGGGAATCAAAAGTTCAGATCTGCAAACTATGGATTTATTTGAAGTACAACATATAATATTTATGGGAAATTTGCTACGCTTACCCTGTGCTACGATATGCATCACCCCTCTTAGGCTTACTGACCCAATATCAGGCTACCGGGAAAGCCTTGGAGAGTACATCTTTCCCTCAAGAAAGATCAACAAAGCTTGATAACCCCCTATGAACACACGACCCAGTAAGTATACAAGATCATCAGTGTAGGTATTAGTGTTCTTGGATGAATATTTCAAATGCTTGCTGCTCCAGTTCATGATTTGACTGGCAGAGCTGTTGGTACTTAAATGAACACCCAAGTACTGGATGGAAATGAACCATTCACAAATCCAGAGCAACGCAGGATTTCTTTTATCGGGAAGAGAGAACTGTAGGACATCAAATTGTACTTTTTCTTAGAAAGCTTTCGGAGGAAGTAGCTTACCTTGATTAGCCAAAGTATAGAGGTAGTATCCTTTTTAGAAAACACTGTGAGATCCTTAGCAAAAACCAAATGTTTAATCTTCAAGTAAGCTGTCTGTAGAGGTACTAGATAACTTAGTTACCCACTGTCTTCTGAACTCTGGAATAGATACTCCTTTGAGATGAAAAGGAGTAGGAAGATGGGGTCACCCTCTCTAATTCCAAGGGTAAGAAGGGTAGTAATCAGTTTTATCAATTCAAATATACTGTAATCAGTAAAAGCTTGTTTTAATTAGCAAAAGCAATTTCGGTTCAATTGAATTCAGGTTTGGTTAACTGGGTCTTAATGTTCATTTCTACTAATAGGAAGTATATATTTTTTTATTTACTGCTTCGGAACACTATTCATAGCTTTCGAATAAATAGTATTAAAACATACTCCAGATCATATATCGTCAAACTGCTAACAGCTAACATCTATTGTACTGAACCTTCTGTTCAAACTTTTAGTGTGACCAGTTGTTCAAATCAACTACTACTATTTGTTATTATCTATCAGCTAATTTCCTACCAGGCCTACGTAAAGTTATGTGACACATAGTTTACTACCAAAGAGGAGCTATAAGAATAAATTAGAAGAATCCGAACTCTCTTTCGTTTGGTTTTCATCAGTTTTCTATTATTACTTTAACGAAGACATTTTTTTTCCTGACAAGGCCTGTTTGATGAGATGTATCTGTTATTGGCATATTGCTTTCATATGATTGTTACCTAGCCAGTTTTTTAGTTATCTAGTCTGCTGTGGTTTGTAACAGCCTTGTTCACTAAATGCAGCAAGAAATGAGCCATGCCAGTGGAAGTGGTAGAGGAAGGGGGAGGGGACGTGGGAGAGGTCGTGGACGGGGAAGACCCCCTCTAGAAAGAGAGCCTCCCTCTCACCATGAGATGGAAGCTGAACCGTCGACAACTTTTGAACCCATCGACAAGCCCTGCCCTATCCAAGTACCTAACATTGATGCTGATTCCAATAAATTAGATCCAATGAAGGAGAGCCCAGTTGTAGGGGATGGTGGAGACCTGGCTGTCCGAAATTTTGATTTGAATGCTGACGTAGCTGCTGACAACCAGGAAACAGGACTCAACGTATCAGCAGCTGAAAATGCTGCTGCTCCAGTCGAGCCGCTTCCTGAAAGCAAGAACGAAGAGCTGGTCTCTGAAGTTGATGGGATGGCCATTGACCCACATCAAATAGCCCAATTTAACTCGAGAACAGATGAAGATGAGGACTATGATGAAGAGTAGCTGGCAGAAATGTCAATGTAGGACAGAAGCTAGGAGAAAATATAGATGAAAGTGGAGACCTGCTCCTTTGGGGTAAGGGAAGACAATAGAAATCTGAAACTGTGGTCTCTGCTGGATCTGTATAATTGATTAGTAGCCTAGTAGGTTTTCTTAGTAGGGAGGTATGATTTGCATTGTTATCATCTTTAATTGCAGAAATATTTAACATAGTTGGATGTCACAATGTGCGCAGTTTTATCATTTTATGTATTTTCTTTAACGTCTATTTTAATGCAATAGTAAGAGCTACTCTTTTCTAACTAATAAATATATAAAAGAGAAACATTTCAAGAGTATAGGGAGTGTCTCATGGGATTAGAATAATTATTATTATATTTATTTTAATTATTAAAAAGAAAATTAAACTAAACTGTCATAATTTCCTTGCAAAAATTAAAAGGCCATATTTTTTATATGCAAAAAAACACGGTGAAGTATATATTGTTGTGACTTTTACAATTAATATAAATTATTGTTAGATTCATGTTAAAAAAATAATTCAAAACTATATTCATTTATGGTATGTTTTAATAAACTTTGAAATATTCCTAATATATTTGATCTGTTGTGTATATGACTTTAATTAAACCTCATCAGTTAAAAGTTAAGTTGAGATATGAGTAATGGCTTAAGCTTCGAAGATCGGGATCATGGAGCATTAAATCAGGAGTGATATAAAAAGGTAAGACAATTCTGCTTTTATACAGTTCAATAGTATGAGGGAAAAAATTATAAATTAGAATTTTTTTTCTTTTTTATTGCTATGTTTTATATAATTTACCTCTACACTGTACCGAATCAGAAAGTATTTGAAACAAAATGACAGTTTGGACATGCCTTTGCAAAGTACATGAAAACAAGGACATAGTTTTAGGAGTTTTGGATCTGTTGAAATAGATGTTTAACGTGTAAAATTATGGTAAGCATATTTTTAAAGGGTATTATACACTATTTTTGAAATACTCTAGAAATTTTTCTGAAATTAAATAAAGATATTGAATGTGTCCTAGGTCATATGAAAAGTTTAAAGCTATTCAATACCCTTATATTAAATCTTTAAAGGCCCTAAAAACGAGCTTATGGTTATTTTGGACCCTTGTTATCTTCGAAATTGTTGTTTAGGTCAGAGTAGATGGTGACAAGCACTTCTACGGTTTAGTATAACCCTATAAGACTCATGGTAAGCCTTTCAAGGTGCCCTCCTAGTACGAAATTGTGGAAATGACAAATTTAATTTGGAAGTTACTTCCTATGTGTTTTTTTTACTTGTAACTCACCATTTAGGCACGCACTTTAAGGAAGAGATTTGATAAGTTAAATGGATAGATTAACCAAAATAAATTAGACCATAACAACCGAACTTCTTCCTCTAAGTGATAATTAAGTTTTTTAGCTAATTTATCCATTTATTTTGTGTAATCTCTTCCTCAAAATGCATATCTAAATAGTGATTTGCAAGTATAAAAATACAGAAGAAGTATATTATATACTATTTTTGAGATATTTTTAAGAAGATTCCAATATTGAAAGAATGATATATGTTTCTTCCATTAGTCAAATAAAAAGGTTTAGATCTATTCAAAACCTTAAAATTAATCTCTAAAAGCCCTAAAAACTAGTTTAAGATTCAATTATAAGAGTTTTTGTAAATTGATTGAAATAGGTATTTAGATTCAAAGTAAATGGTTTCATTCAATCTAAGAGCCTAATACGACCCTATAAGATAGAGGATAGGTATATCAAGGCGTTTTCTTACCATGTTTAAAATTTTCCAAAATGACCGAATTTTAAAGGCTATTATATACTGTTTTAGAAAAAAATTTGAAAATTTTCTGAAATATGAAATAAGGTGTTGGATGTTACCTCTCAATCCCTTTCAACCAAAAAGGCGTTAGTTTAATATGTTTCAGGAATGCCAAAATAAAAGACATTAATTTGTTACTGAATTAAGGATCTTTTATTCTTCTATTGCCTTAAGCAAGGCCATTAGACCTGTCAAACCCAATGCCACATCCATTTGCACCCTCGTCTGACTCATGGATCCAAACCACCACATTTCGCTACACCACAAGTGAATTACTGAATGCATGAAAATCAATCTGTGTTCTTATATGTGGTCAGATTTACCACTGTCCCCACAAGTGCCACAATTACCACATTCACCACCTGCTCAATTTCAGTATTAGTCCCACCAGCTGCTAAGCACATAGTCTAGTTCCAAACAGTAATATTACAATGGAGGACATAGCTGAGTGTCCTTTTACTTCACATGAGGATCGAGCTGCAGCTACTTCATTCATCTATACATATTGGACTCAATTTTCCACTCCATTCTTTTTCAAGATGTACATCATGAAATGCTATAACATAGAGTTAAAATATACGATAAGTAATTCATAACTATAGAATATTTTACAAGAAATGATCAAAGCATTCAAAACTCGTAATAGATTGTACTTAAAACTCCATAAATTTATGTTATGACTTCGGGCTTATTTTACCAAGGATAATCAAGCCCGAAAGGTAAGAGTACTTTGATCTTCCTACGTAAAAACAAAGAAAATATTTCGATTAAATTCAGCCAGCATTTCAATTGTGTAGGAAAGTTAAGCGAGCAAAAGAAAAGACATCAAGTACACAATCTTCATTTTACATAATCAAAGCCATAATATAGAAAACAGGAAGTATGAATACGACATACTTCGAGGTTATCATACTCATACCTAGTCAGCTGTACTTATTATTTACTAGTAGTAGTTACTCCCTACTTCACCATCGGCCAAACCTACAAACAAGGATCTCCAATACTCATTCCTTCTTCTCGAACTCGGGCTCAATCACCTCAATGTTACTCATCTGATTAAGGTTGTAATTTCCTTCGTTATTCTTGTGCACCTCCACATTGAAGAACTCCTCCTTGTCTCCCCTCTTCACTTTGAGGTGCAGGTTAAACTTAACAGTGTCTTCAATAACCTGTCATGTTTACATTATAGTTTAAGTAAACATTGCCAGATTTAAGCAGCTTTAAAACTGAGAAAATACGAGTGCAAGATATTTATTCTCAAATCTATATCAGCAAATTCTCCTACGTTAATAGGTAGTTGGCACTGGGATGCAAAATATATCAGCAAATTCTTCTAGGTTAATAATTACTGTGCTATTCCATAATGGAAATATGAACTCAGGTCACTCCATTCCAAAGAAGTAAAAGGTCATTTACCAATTTAAGCAAATAGGTAAGGTGGAGAAGTCAAATTTTCAATTGTGAGGGATAATTGGGTATTTCAGCAAAATTCTTCAAAAATGACCTCCATTCATATGGGCCTATTATTTAAGAACAGAGGAGGTATAATTTCCTCATCTGATACTTCAAGTGTGGAAATTCAGACCCAAAAAGAGAAGTGATTCTCCGAACTATAAGGAGGGAACTTAAGCCCTAGAAAGTTACAGGAGGACAAACCTCAGCCTTTGCATGAACAACATCTTGCAGTTCATAAGGGAATGAAGAGTTGGATCTTTGTTGTATGGTCTTCAGAGCATGGTCAGCTGCATTTTGCACTTCAGGGTCATGGACAGGCACTTCTTTCCATCCAGGAGCATGTCCATCTGATTATATAGACACAGGTTAAAGTCAGCATGAAGGAAGTAAAACAAAAGGCTACTCCACAATGTCCAAATTATACAAAGTTCAGAACATAGCAAACAAAACATACACAATACCTAACAAAAGGTGCTTCATGAACAGTTCCAAAGTTTATCAATTTGATGCCTCAAAAAATCACAATGCAAAAATCATTCTCCAGCACAAGTAGCAGTCTCCACTTCCTAAGTAGCAAGTCCCAGGAAAAAAGCTCATCTTTTCCCTATGAATACACAGTAGCACATACTTTTACTCATAATCTTAACAGAACCATCACCAAAGTGCTCCAACATGGTCCTTTAATAATTAGGTTATCTTCAACTGGCAAAGCCCATTAAGCATGACAATAACAGTTAGAAGTGCACATTCATTACGCATTTTATACAAGACTTTGCAGAGGTAAATTCCCAGATCTTGATAGAAATTAATTTAACCCTCAACAATGATCATAATCCATTCCAGAAGAAACAAGGAAAACAATACCTTTGAAGGAAAACCTTTCACCCGCTCTCTTTACATGGCAAAAACAATGACAAATATCTAGCAGCATAACAAACACACAGAGGGAAGAAGATCCCTTCCATAGCAGTCTAATTGGTATATCAAAAAAAAAAGACAGTAGGACGGTCATTGCTCTCATCATCTAATAGATTACAAACAAAAAATAGGCATACAGCAAGAGCAATCTCTGAACCTATTCATAGAAGGAACACTAGTCATGATTTTGGCACACTCACAAGTCTAACAGATTTCCAATTTAGAAGATCAAACTACCACATTTACCTATTTATGTATTTCCAACACCCATAATCATTCTCGAGACAATTACCTCTATTAGCACCAAGGTCCGAATTAGTGATTGCAGGGGAATCCTCAGTATGCTTGAATTCCTGCAGCTCCTTAAAGTTCAACCATGGCTTCACCCACACCTTAGCTTCATACAGCTTCTTCTTACCGGCATCAATCGCTTCAATAGTGAAGTGATGCAATGTACCTGCTACCACCTGTTCCTTTGCCTTAATAATCCTAGCAAACTCCAGCAATGCATTCTTCATTCAAACAAACCAGATATAAAATGTGAGAATCAATATAACACAACTACTATAAATAAAATTCATTCTCATACCCAAAAAAAACTGGTAATTTTAAAACCCACTATCGCATTAAAGATCATCCTTACACAATTTATTAAGAAAATCAAAACTTGCAAAAATATTCTTCATGATCAAACTTTGTACAACAGTTCATAAAGTTCATCAGATTCTAATATTTGAATTCACAGAAAATCAAACATAATCAAGAGAGAAAACAAAACGGATAAGAGAAGAGAAGAGAAGAAGGGGGGGTAAACAAAAAACTGAAAAACACCAATTTCTCAAAAAATCAACCAAAAAACACATAAAAACTACAAAATTCAGGAAAAACACGAAAATTCATGCAAAATTAATCTCTAAGAACAGATCAAATCCTAAACTCAAAAAACAAGCATATATTCCTCAAAAATCAACCAAAAAACACAAACAAAAATAATCCCAGAAAAAGTAACCAAATTATTCCCCAATAACTGATGGAACCCTCAATTCCCAGAAATGAAAGAATCAACAAATCCTACAAAGTAGCAAGCGGAATATATTCTTCAAAATGCAATAACAGTAAACCACAAAAAATCCCAGATAAATTCAAGACATTCATGATAAACCCAGAAAAGATTATGCAAAAATACGAAAGAGGTAGCTCCAAAATTAGCAATTTTTTTTTAAAAAAAAAAAAAGACTCAGGAAAACCTCTTTCTTGTTGTGCTCTTCAACGGCAAAGCGAGCGAGGGATTCAATGTCAGCATCATAGGAAGCACCTTCGGATTCACGCAAACCACCGAGAGTAGCCATTAACAGTTCAGATTCAAAGTCACTGCAAAGCACTTTTGGGAGGAAGATGAGGAGTGAGAATAGGAGCAGATGAAGGAGTGTTGAAGCAGAAGATGATGATGAAGAGTGGTGGTTAAGAAATGAGATGCTCAACATATGTATTTGCTGTTGCTTTATGAACAAGTTTTTAAGAAGGGATTGAATTTGCGAGATGAACGGCTTCTGTTTTCTTGGCGGTTTACACAGTGGTGGGGGTGGGGGTGGGGGCTGTGTTGGCCTCTTCTTACAACCTTGCTATTTAAACTCCGACAGCGTGACTATAATGGCACGCATCGGAGTTCTCGCGTTTTATGTACGGATTCGGGTTGTATCGTTCTAATATTTGTACTGTAGATAATGACGTGTTGATGTATCTGTACAGTTGAGTTGATATTCGGTCTAATTATATTTTGAATTTAGTTTTGATTAATACTAATATATTAAGGGAGTAATAAAAGTCAAAGTAATAAAAATAAGGTCACTGAAAGTGGTTTATAAGGTAAATGTAATGTTAGTATTATGATGAAAGGGGAACTAATACCCTTATTTAAAGAGTAATAGATACACACTACACCCCTAAAGTAGTCATTACCACCATAATGAGGGTAATAATCAATCTCTCAATTTCTTCTTCTTTCTCATACAACCACTATAATATTTTTCTTTCCACTTCATCCCTTATCACCACCTCTATTTACCTTCATTTTTCATTAGTTTGACTTTTATCACCTCTTTAATCTATCTCCCTCAATCCAAGCATGTCCTAAGTTGTCTATTAGAGGGGTTTGAATTTGTAATTGGCTATTTAATTTCAAGTCAAGCGTGGGTGAGATAAAATCAATTTCTATAATTAGTATAAATTGGGATATTAATGGGTCGAACCAAATTCAGATCAAGTCATCTTAAAAAGAATTCATGTTCGAGACTAGATATAATAATTGGATAGGATCGAGCTTTGTAGTTACATGTGGTTGAGTAGAAAAACATTGATATTTGTACATAGAAAATGTTGTAGTTTGTGCGACGTGATTGTGTGTTTATTATATTTTGGATTTTGTTATAAGCGTTTGAGCTTAGTTATTGTTTGGCCTCATAGCTAGAGTTGGGTATGGGCCAAGCCAGCACACGAGTCGAATATGAACGACACGTTTTTGGCACGACATGACAAAAGCATGGTCGTGGCTTAGCACGACACACTAAATGTGGAGTTGGTCGCAAACCATGCCGCGGATAGCAAAAAAAATTTTAAGCACGAGCACTCGAGCGGCACGCCAATTTGGCACGAGGCACGACCCGTAGGTACGACCCAAAGCACACTATTATTTAGTATTGTTAATATTATTATTATAACACCCTGGTAATTCCCGTTTTCTAAAAACCAATCCTTTAGGAAACTACCAGTGTGCTACCGCCACGTGTTCAAATGTTAAGGCCATTAAAACAAAGTTTTGCAGAAGAAACCAAAAGACTTTTCGAAATAACATCAATCGTAAAACAAATTTCTATCATAACAAATTGGAACTGTTAATGCCCTTACTGTAATGTACCAGAATAACGTTCAACGCAAACTAATATGAATCTAAATTAAAGCAACATTCCACTCAACTCAAACATGCATGAATGCTCGATTGGATACCCGTCAATAATATGCTCCCCAATAATACAAGTGCAAATATTGGATCATTACAGTGTCATTTATAGGCAAAAGCCATGACCAAAAACACACAAAGTATAAAATCAACAAGCTGAGTACATACATATTACAATGTACAATAATATAAATAACATTTAAATAAGGAATAAATACAGTATGAAAGAACGTATTACGAAATATTTTACTCAATTGACATGACTTATTAGTTAATTACTTAGATTAAGCAATAGACAAGGTTGTCTCTTCCATGTCCTGATTAGGACATCAAATTGATAAATAACTCATGCACTCTCGTCGGAGAGCATCAAAATACAATATAAATCCAGATGGTAAACAGGCGTGACTCCATCATCATAGTTAGATGAGATCTCAACTAACCCCAATTTTAAGTTTAGAACTTTATAAGAGAGACTCGTATATCACACGTCCTCCAATAAAAGCCACGGATAATACCCCGTAAAGCCCCAACCCATGATTGAAAATACTCTAGACATGCACTAGCCCAAAGTTTTATTGCTTATGCTTTTCCTCTCTACTTGATTTACTGTTTAAATTCAGTATACACAATCAACACAACACACACATGCAAATATTACATTTACACAACCAATCTCTTGTTGTACTGATTTTTTTAACCTTTTGATTTCCTTCTTAACTTTTAACCTGTTGAACAGAGTCAACTACCCTCGTCATTAAGACTTGAAAAACACCTTTACTCAATTCATAATATCAGTAATGAAAGAGATATATTAATTCCACTTGAATCGACTGTGATTCATCAACCAAACCTAGTAACATTCTCATTAGTGCTAGTGATTACACATTAACCATCACACAACAATACCAAAACATAATCAATACAATCCAAAGTAAGGAGTATAACTCGTTAGTGCATATACAAATAATACTCTAAAATTCTTAATCATGAAACCAAGCTTTTCATTTTCGATCCTAGCTCATACTTCCAGGTCAAGGCATTGTAATCCATACGTACCTTGAATAAACTAAGCGAGTGACCACTTTTTCTATAACTATACACCTTCTACGAATTGATTTCCTAAATCAACGCCTATATCAATACACTAATACCCAAAATTAACAGCGATCATACTAAGCTTTCTAAGGTTTTAAAATCATTCCAAAACATATTAGTCTCCCAAAATATAATCTAGTAATGCAAACATAATACATGCAAACATAATACTATAAGTATTAGTTGAAAATTCATTAAAATACATATCATAAAACTCCATTTTTATAACCCTTCAAATCTAAAAATTTGTATTCAATATAGTATTCTCAAATTACTCACAATTGTATCATAAAATAGTCTTAATTTAATGTATGTACTAATAGTATATAACTTCAAGCTTTAAAACATAAAATCTCAACAATTAAACCATGATCTAACAGTATAATATTTTGAAAATTTATTCCAAATACTATAGTATTCAATGTTTATCAAAATACATCATAATATAGTCAAAATTTCATAAAACAAATACTAGTATAAGAATTTAAGCCTTAAATCATGATGAAAACTAACATTTATATATTAAAATATATGATCATAAAATCTAAAAATTCATTTAAACTACAACCCCATAAAATTTAACATAGATGATTCACAAAATATTTATAATTTTATATAAAAGCTCAAGAGTCTAGTATCAAAAACCCTAATTAATAATACTAGCATGCCTAGCCCTATTATTTATGCATGAAAACTTGTAAGATATATAAAAATAATTTATAGAACATGCAAATTTATATAACTTCAATATAATTTCAACCCATAATAAGATCAATACAAAACTATATAAAACTTATTAAACATGTATATTAGGGCAAAAAATTGAGAAAAGAAGAGAAAAGGAAGAAGAAGGGGAAGGAAGGTGGGTGGCTCACCGACGTCGGTGGTGGCGGCAGCTGGCGGACGACGACAAGGGGCCGGAGGAGTGGTCTGGCCGCTTCACGCGAGGGAGGGATGTTCTGAGGGAGTTTAGGGTTTTTGGGTTTATTATGAGGTTTGTGAAATAAGATGGGGTTAGGGTTAAGTAGTATAATTTTAGTAAATATGTAGTTCTAGTTTTAGGTATTTTGGCCTTAGTGGGTTTCTTAGGAAAAGAAAATATCTTTTAAAAGAATTTTAGTTTTAGGATTTCAATAAATAATTACATATTAATAAAAATAATTTGCTATTTATTTTGGAAATATGTATGTGTGTATGTGTGTGTGTGTGTATATATATATATATATATATATATATATATATATATATATATATATATATATATATATATATATTGTCAATTTTTATAGTAATGTAAGTAAAATATTTTCGATAAAATATAATCAAAACCTAATAATTTTTGGGGGATTATAATAATTATTATTATTAGTAGTATCACTACTACAATTAATATGACTATTATTTTTAATATTAATATATTCTTATAATATAATTTAAATTATCTAAATTTTTTTTTATTATATTACGTATTTTATTTTTTATTAAAAATTAGGCCAGTATGAGGTACGGTGGGCACATGGGCCGACTTTTAGGGAAATATAGCACGATACGACCACGGTTAGGTACGACACGATAAGAGGCTATGCACGAGCTGACATGGTACTCATAGCTCAACTCACTTGATCAACACCAATTATTATTAGTTATAAGTAAGATAGTTTCACCAATGATTATTAGTTATTATATAGGTAGGAAAGGAGAAATAGCAACTAAATTAGCACAATATAGGTAATTTAAGTCCAACTAACTACATAGGTTAATGGGAGAGAAGGGAAATGATAAGGGAATTCCCTATCTCGAGAGAGTCTCTAGTGAAGTTTGATCCCATAACCTTAAATGATACGCAAATTCGAAGGTTGCACCATGCTCATGGTGCACCCGTTCCAAAAAAATGTACATCACATACATGAAAAATGTACATTACGTACATGAAAAATGTACATAGTACACATGTGAGTTATGTGGAATATACATCACGTTCCAAAAAAATGTACATCACATACATGAAAAATGTACATCACGTACATGAAAAATGTACATTACGTACATAAAAAATGTATATAGTACACATGTGAGTTATGTGGAATGTACATAACTTGCATGTGTACTATGTACATTTTTCATACACATAATGTACATTTTTCATGTACGGGTGCATGCACCATGCTCAAGGTGCACTCGGGTGCACTGTCCACCCATTGTAAATGATAAGGTCCGAACTGAACTACTAAGGCAACGCTTGCTAATGATCTTTATGTGATTTGGAATGGATAACTTGGTCATATGGTTAGATATACGTACCATATACATCATACCCGTTGTTTTCAAATTTTTTATTTTGCCAAAACTACATTTAACAAAAGATAGTCGTATTTGAAGTAACGTCAAATTCCTGAAACATAATACTTGATCAACAGTTTCTTTCCAATAACTGTTAACAACCCATCACAGAAGAACATTGTAGCAGTACAGACGAAAAAACTATATTTAGTTAATTATTAGTTATATACCACTTCATTGAAGAAGTGCATATATAATAAGGGCGGGTTATGCAGCTGTCACCACTACCACATTATCAAGAAATGATCAGATTATTAGTCGTGCTCACTCCTAATAGTTTGACACATTCATAAGTCAAACTCATTACCAACTTATCTCCCTTTGATTTAGTATTCTCATCTCTTGGCCCTTTTGCTCCTCATTTCCTCTATATCTCGGCCTGTATCTTTCTCCTACCTTTGTACTTAAATCTAGCTTATTTACCCTAGCTATATCGCCTATCCATTTTCCTTGATTTTTTATCTCTTAGCTTCTCTCTATAATTTGTGTGTGTTATTTCATATTAAAGCGGCTCTGTTCATCATCTATCTATCTATCTATCTATCTATCTATCTATCTATCTATCCATCATCATGTCGCTATTTCGAAGATCATTCTCTAGGAAGCTGCCTGAACGTCTTCATGAAATTTCTGAACGTATCTATGGTATGAATATGCATGTCCTTCTATCTGACCTTTTTCTTGATAATTTCTCTCATACGTAAGTCATAGATTGGAATTGAATATAATTCTTGTAGGATGTATAGGGTACTAGATAAACAAATTTCATGCACGATAAGTTCTGAATTTGAAAAGACCTTTGCTTGGTTTAATCTATGTTTTGATTACTTTTATCCTATACATTGCATGATTATCTAATTCTTTTTTAACTTGAATTGAAATCCAACCTGGGTGTGGTTGGCAAGGACGTAAGGCAGCCTTATAGCTCCTAGTTTTCCCTCTAAATAATTACCCCCATTTGATTGTGGGTCATTTTGCAATGACTTGACCATAATATAACCATCCTTCGCTATGTGATACTCCATCCATCCCTCAAAGTTTGTTCTATTTGACCATTTTTTGTGAGAGCTTTTGGTCAAAATAGGGCGGACAATCTTTGGGGGACGGAGTGATATAATATTACGTATTTCTCTACTGTACTAGTGTAACGTTTGTCTTTGATATTGTTGTTTGAAAGACTCCATTAAGGATAATATGGCCGGAAAAGCTTATGATTGTACGAACAAAGTTAGAAAATAGCATCCTAATATAGTGGTCTGGCCTACTATTAGGGGACGAAGATTTATTCATAACTTGCCAATAATTAAGTTGGAAACACGTTGGCAATTTGACATATTCAATTAGACTTCACGTTGTCTAACTAGGATATGACATAATTTTGCAAAATATTTTTAGGAAATACGGAGTATGTTTTAACTTTAACAGGCAGGCATCGTAGCTCTATATGTAATGTGAGCATGATAGTCCATTTACTTGATTTTCCTGCAGTGTTCGATTGCTGCCTGTCAACTTCCGTTAAGAGTGAAAATGAATACAAGTCATACTTAGGTGGTGTTGTGACAAGTTTGCACAATTGCCATCCTGGTGCTTCTTTCATGGTATTTAACTTCCGAGAAGGGGATCAAATGAGTTTATTGTCAGACATACTGATTGATTATGACATGACTGTAGTGGATTACCCTTGTCACTTTGAAGGCTATCCTCTACTTCCACTAGAGATGATTCACTACTTCTTAAGATCTAGTGAGAGCTGGTTATCGTTAGAGGGTCAGAAGAATGTGATCCTGATGAACTGTGAGAGAGGTGGTTGGCCTGTGCTTGCATTCATGCTAGCAGGTCTCCTACTTTACAGGAAACAATACAGTGGGGAGCAGAAGACTCTTGAAATGGTGTATAAGCAAGCTCCTAAGGAACTCTTCTCTGTTACATCCCCAATAAATCCGCGAGCTTCACAGCTGAGATATCTTCAGTACATTACGGGAAGAGATTTAGCTACTGAATGGCCTCCATCAGATGCACCTGTAATAGTAGACTATCTCCTGCTGAGGAATCTTCCCTTATTTAATGGTGGGAAAGGCTGCAGGCCAGTGGTTCGAGTGTATGGCCAGGATCCTTCAGCAAGGGCCAACAGTACTCGGATTTTGTTTTCATCATTTATGGCAGATGAACCTGCTTTGATGTATTCAAAGGTATAAAATCTCATCTATAAGTTCTTCGCTTCCTTTTTAATACTCATAAGTTTTGTGAGTAAAGCACTGATCCTAAGTTGCTTGATGCTAACTGCAGGAAGAATGTGTATTCGTGAAATTGGAAATTCGCTGTCAGATCCAGGGCGATGTTTTCCTTGAGTGTATTCATCTGCATGATGATCAAGTATCAGAAACAATGATATTTAAAGTCATGTTTCATACGGGATTTATCAGATCAAACATATTGGTTATCAACTCTGATGAAATTGATGTTCCCTGGAACACAAAGCTCCCAAGAGATTTCAAAGCAGAGGTAAGATTTATTCTTTCCACATGACAAAAGTAATAAGTTCCAAGTATTTCAAATTACGAATAATTCCTGATTAACAGATTTACCTGTATGAAGATGATATTCTGGTTATAGAGAAAGTAAAATGCTTTTCTCATGTCAGGTTCTCTTTCGTGATAAGAA
This sequence comes from Dysphania ambrosioides, assembly GCA_026401315.1. Classification (NCBI taxonomy): domain Eukaryota; kingdom Viridiplantae; phylum Streptophyta; class Magnoliopsida; order Caryophyllales; family Amaranthaceae; genus Dysphania; species Dysphania ambrosioides. The sequence continues at coordinate 1,910,106 of CM048663.1, read as the reverse complement.
TGAAGTTCCGGTAAATATTACCTTAGAATTAGGAGGTGGTGAAGAGCTCCATGACTCTGACAGTGAATTTTTCGAAGTTGAAGAGATTTTTACCCCTTTGCCCGAGAGTGAAGACAGGAAGGACTACGACGGTGTATTACTTGAAGAGATTTTTGCCCCTTTGCCTGAGAGTGAAGACAGGAAGGACTACGACAGTATAGTAGTTCCAGATACAAAGCTGCCTGATGACATTAAAAAAGACTGCACGTTGCGCAATGGAGCTCCCAGATGGGACATGGATGTTGAAGAAGTCGATGACAATTCTTCGAAACAGAAAGCTCTCAATGAAGGTAATTATAAACAAGCGTTAGAAGCAGAATCTGAGATAAAGAGTACTTCATCAAAGAGCATTGTAGTGGTTGATTCATGTGGAAGTGAAACACAAGATGTGAAGGTGGAGATCGAGTCAAAATCCGTTGTTCCAATTCCTGCTAAATCTAAACAGAACAAGAAAAGCAAATGGCAAGACATTACAGCCAAGACAATTAAGCAACAAAGGGTGATTTCACAGTGGGTGCCACGCACTAAAACACCCCCAGTGCCTGAAGCAAACAAACCAAAAGCACCCGTACTGAAGTGGGTTCCCAAAGGACCAGCGACACCTACAGAGGCTGCAGGTGTAGAATAAAGCAATAGATTTTCTACTGCGTCATTTCTGAGAATTTCATCGTCCATTCCAGCTAAGCTGATGGAAACGAGTTCATAACTACAGAGTGAGAGCTACAACGAGATAATGCATGAATTTTGGGTATCTTTGATGTACCTAATATTGTATGCATATTATAAGGCCGTATAATTATAGGCTTATAGCTGTAATAACTGGTATACTTGGGTTTTTTCTGTTTTTTTTTTTTTTTTTTTGTACCAACTTTATTGTTTTTCTTTTTCAGTTATATTGTTGTATCTTCCCCTGAGATTTCCTGGATACTTGTGTAGAAATTTCAGTAGCAATTCTGGCAAAGCTTCAAGTGTCTAAATACACACATGTAGTCTTCACAATCTTCTGCTAGTTCAAGTCGTTACCTCTTCCTCTCTCAATCCAAGAACTGATTAAGATTATTTTGTATTCAAGTCTGCATAGATGTGTATAACATTCAAGTATTCAAAAGCTAGGAGATTATGTTTACAAACCGAGTATGAAACTTAAAAGTCTATACTTCCTTTTCTTTTTGAGAGAAGAAGTTTATACTTAAATTACGCTCATTCAAAGATGACAATAATGACAGTGAGCTTAAGTTTTACCAAACTATTGGTTCAGTGCCAGCATCAGAAATTGAAAATAAGACACTAGCAATATACTGCGAAGTAAAAACACATGGGCAAACTAAAAAATAAAGATCATCTCCGACTAGATTGAAGTTTAACCCAGGGAAACAAAATTTGTGGATGCCCATATAAGTAGGTCATCCCTGGCTATAAGCTGTTTTAAAAACAAGAAAATGAAGGGCCAAATATGATAGCTGATAATCACTCAAATGATACAACAGCAACAAGACAGGAGTATGCTTCTAAGAGAGGTTAAAAATCTGTACAGGCCAAGCTTGTCTTTGACAGTCATGGCTGACCGCGGAAGTCTCCATTGATATGTCAATGGCTCGATGTTGTGGTGCGCAAACTATACTAATGCGTACCTCAATCTTCGATGCTGGGCAGGATTCAGAACCGACAGCAGTTGATCTATTTTTATCAAGTTTTCCTGATGAGAGTGCTATGGGTTCCTGAAAGGTGAAAATTGTTTGGGCCCAATGAGTCTTTGGTGTGTAAGGGGATGTGGATAAGTTGGCCGGCATTTCTTTGCAAAATCTTCTTGTAAAACCAGTATCAAACCATAAAACAACTCCATGACACCATGTCAACCATGTTTCCCATCACTTGAATCAGTCACACTGACAAACTTTGGTTGCAACTCAATACTAGAAGTAAAATCCATGTCCTCAATTTTCTTAGTTGCTAAATCAAAGTTCTGAAACCAAAAAATTGCACACATTACTATTAGTGAAAGCTAATAGTAAACAAGGAAATGAGTCAGGAAATGCATTTAGTTTCACTCCTCACAGAGAAAACAGTCCAGCCTGAGAAATCTCCAATACAAGTTATGAGTTCATAATTCTAATACAACTGATAAAATGTAACCCTTTGTTATACAAAGCATCAGACTGGTAGAGAAACCTTTCTTCAACCTGCCTCCCTCCCCCCCCTAACCAAAACCTTTAGACCATACTCACCCTGGGTGCGAAGATGGGCTGTCAAATATATTGTTTTTATTGGCTGCCAAATATTAAGGAAGTATTTTTTAAGCACGTTATAGTTAACAGATACTACCATAAAAAATGTACAATTGATTATGAACACCACTGTGTCCCCTCTCACAATCTCACTGACTGTCAGGACAAATCAGAGTCCACTACAATTTCATTCCCTGGAAGAAGATAAGGAGAACACACCTTGAGAACTGCGGTGTCAGTCACAATATCACAAATATCAACAACATCAACTATAGGAAGCTCAGCGGCATCTTTCACAAGTTCCTTGCCAACAGAAGACATGTCAAAACCATACACGTTTTCCCAAAAGGGAAGGCTGGTACAACCCCTTCCAAAACCTGCAGCAAACTGAAATTTGACAAAAGATATAAGGTCCTGCAGCACCAATACATAGAAGAAGAAAATGGACAATAAAAACTAAAAAAAATTACAGCAAAGAGGTGTCAAAAAATCCATGAGTGGATATCATGCATCTGATTTTTAAAATTTGTAGTAAGTAAAAGTTACTCCTATATGAAATTTCAAAATCAAATTTTTTTTGGTTAGAATCTGAACATGGAAGGGATAAATGAGAATGAAAAACAAAGGGAAAGGGATAACAAAAAAGAGAACCAATAGAGTCAGCCATGCATATTGACGGAAATAAAGTTATTAAGCGATTCAGATAGTTTAAGGACTCACAACATTTAATATATCCAACAATTGGAAATGTTCATACATGTTTGTAAAACCACCTCCACAATAGGCACAGTAGAAGCAGCATCGATTGTTGAGGCATCTCATTGTGATTGTATAGTTGTATATTTGTACTAAACCTCATTAACCCTCACCAAAAATAATCTAGAAAATAAAAGATTGAGCTCACCAGCATTGTTGTATCCGGCAGGATAGCACCCCCCAGGTTTCAACCATCGATCCCGTGCAAAGAGGACAGAGCTGAGCATTGATTCATAGAGCAAACAGTACTCATCCACTCACTCAGTAAGACATCTATGGTGTGGGGTTCAATTGATACAGACTTATCAATGTCCTCAATCATACCATGGATAACTTCAACTACATCAGAATTCTGCTTAAAGCCATTGTCTTTCACCATCTAGAAACAGTACAATGGACAACATAGAAACAGTACAATGGCCAACAACCCTTATTATGAATGATCTATAAGCAGTTCCAACTTTTGATTAACTTAGAACAGTCCAAACTTCTAGGACTATCTCCCCAAAACAGTCCCCAATCTTGATTTACTAGCTAAACCAGTAAAATGACACATTTGATACATTGGCATGTATTTATTGGCTATTTCATTTATATTTTTCAAAAAAAAAACAACAAAGTATACTAATCCCCCCTCTCCCTCTCCAAAGAGCACCCCGCCATCAAAACCACCACAAATAAGCATGACAGCTCCCATGCCCTGCCAGCTGAGCCACCCACCTCTTCTTCAATTCACCATTTCAAACCACCAATAAACCACTCGCTATCACAAATATGCACAACCCAATATGGCTGAATCAGCACAAGAAGAGACATGGAGAAGAATAGCAGAGAGGGGAGTGGTAAATATTATTGAATTATTAATGAATGAACTGATTTGTTAAATTAGACAGCATTATAGCCAACAGAGATGTGAAATTGCAAAGAAAGATGCAGGCAGGCTTCTGATTTTGATCTAATTACCATCTGGAGATTTCGAGATTGTGGTTCCACTTTGAAATTAATTATGATTTCACAATCTTAATGGCACCAAACTATTCACGGAGTTCATATGACAGACAAAAATCAAAAGACGTTTTCAAATGGGCATACCAAGAACACAGTCATAGGTAATGGTCAATCATCAAATTTGGGAAAACCGCCACTCCAAACAGCAACAAAGGCATTCTATAGGTTACTTGCCATTACAACCACAGGCACAATAAGAGCAGCCATAAAAAATATTCTACTTCTTGTACAGAGAATGAAAAGTAGGAAGTGAAAGAGAAGATGGATGGGGTGTAAGGAACGTTGTTGTGAAGGGAAAGGGAGGTTGAAGGCGTTCACAGATCGAAAAAAGGGGATAAGAAAGGGAGATTGCTCGTGAAGGAGAGAGATGAGGGGTGGCAGACATGAGGAGACCCGCAAGTGTAAGGGGAGAGAAAGAGAAGTGTAAAAAAAGGTATAAAAATTAATTTATTTACTTAGCAGATCTAAGATTTGAGAAATCAACCTCAAATTTGGGACTATCCCAAAATAATTGAAAGCTGAGAGTCTTAACACTGTTTAGAGTGGAAAGACTAGTGGGAACTGATATTATCAATTTTTTTCTAAAAAACAATGGTCAAACAATTTTCATTCAAATTTCTAACAACAGTATGTTACAAAGAAAATAAATTCAACCAAAAGTCTCCTCTTATGCAGTAAGTAGCAGTACTTAGCAGCAATTAACAGTAACATCTTAGCAAACTACACTTACTTTCTACCACTCAAGTTAATTCTATATTTACCCTGTGTTTGCTGCTAGACATCTTAATCATTCTCTTCATAGTTCTTTAACATCAACTATATCAATTGATTCATCAAACTATTTACAGTGCCACTTGTTTTTTTTACATTTGGCAATCAGCAGTTCAGCATAATGCACAATGTACCCCATTTCCAGAATAAGTGAGGATTCTCTCTACTTGTATTGATTGCTCAGTAAAAAAATTTTGGGTGTTACCTCGACCTATCATTTGAAACAAAGCTAATATTCCTTACAACCACATAATATGGTATACTAACACCCAATAATTCCCCCAAAAACTTTCAACCCATTGTATCCAGCAGAGAGCCAAAGCATTATATTAGGGTAGTATTCCTATAAAGTGAACTAATTTAATCAAATGCGGTAGAATCTTTCAATTGACTAAAGACACTCCATAGAAGAAGTTACAGTCAATAAAGGTACAGAAATAGAAACACTTGTCCACAAGCAGCTTTTCCAAAATTTTTGAGTATAATACCATCTTGTAGCAAACCTCTAAACTCATGCAATAAAACATGCAACAATGCAACAAGTATAAATAACCCAAAAAATTAAAAATAATAATAATACCAGCACAATTACCTAATATACATAAATTGCCATGTTAGAAGACAGTAAATACAGACACAATTATACACTTCAATATAGGCATCTGATAAAAGGTCTAACCTAAGTATACCAGTCCCACAACCAACATCCATTACGGCAGCATTACTGAAAAGAGATGGATTTTTCAAAATAGCTTGACTATATGAATCCATTCTAACCTGCATTACCAAAAGGAGGTCATCAATCACATTATTAAGGCCAACATAACAAACAGTTATACAGTAAAAATGTCACAAGTTTTATGAAGTCAGTGAAACGTAAATTCATTTACAATTCAGAATATAATTTTAGTACAAGTTCAAGACCTTGTCACTTAACATTTCCCCATGGATGCCAAAGGAGCTATATGATCCAATATAACTTTCATTTACTCTCTTAATCTCTGAGGCAGAAACTCTACCAAAAGGAGCTCTAAGGGACAAGTCCTTTATCTAAATTGTTAACCCCTTTGACCATTGCTTCCCTAGATGAGCTAGCAGTAGTGAGTAGAGGTAGACACCAAGACATTCGTTGCTTCAGTATTAGAACTAAGGGGCCCAGAAGCATCAGCATCTAGCATCACTTCATCATTAGGGCATACTTTTTGCACATCTCCCAATAAATGCGATAATTCTTCTGCCTTTCCCATTACCCGCGATAGTTCCTCCTCATCAATAGAAAGTGTACACTCATCTGCTTCAAAATCTTCATCTTGATCAAAGCTAAACAGTAGAGAATCCCCTTCAATAAAAGGTTGGAGATATTTATCATCCTCCCACAAAAGCTTCAATTCTTCCGAAAATTTCACCTCATGGAGATGATTTAGTAGCTCTTTGTTGGACTTGCACTGATGGCCACAGCTCCAACAAGTGTTTTGTGCTACCTACAAACAAATAACTATACTAATTTACCCAGCAGGACAACAAGAAAAATATAGTACCAAACAAACCCATAAGAGTATTCAGCAAAATTAGTAAATCATTGATCCATAATCAACCCACTTTCAGTCTTCAACATGATTTATCAAGTCCGAGCAACATAAAAACCCGTCAATTTTTTAACAAAGCTAGTGAATCCATTGATCCCTTGTTAGCTAACTTACACCATCTCTAAGATATAGCAAAACAAATTGGTTGATTACGAAACTCAGACTCTTCATTTCACCCAAATACAATGTCAAAACCTCGACATTGGACGTAGTCACGTAGTCATGGACACTTGGACACGTCCCCGTGTAACATAACAATAAACTGACCATGGTCATGGACAATTTGACACTTTGAGTTGTGCCAAAAAAAATGGAAAATTTTCACAAAATAGCGGAGTCAGACACTTGAACATATAGCGAGATAACATAACAATAAACCGATTCTAGCAGTCTAGCACTTGCCAAAAACTAACTTAGAAACGGATTCAACATAATATCAAAAAAATAAAATAAACCAGAATAAGGCAAGTATACCAAAGCCCTAACGTAATTAATAAGCACCCATAAACTGATAAAAGTCCAACCCTAAGCTCATCTTCAGGCTATTAAAATCGAAATGGTGAGTGTACCTACAATGCTGAAGCAATGACTCACAAGAAATGAACTTGGAATCGCAGAATAAACACTTGAAATCTGAACCATCATTGCCGTTTTGTTCATCATCGTCTGCGTTCCAATCATTCCAAGCTTCGTCGACCTCGAGGTCGTCGCCGTCTTCGTCAATGTCGAGGTCTAGGTGTTCTAAAGTAGAGAATTGTTCTTGGTTTGACGCCATTGGAGGTGGGTGGGTGTGAAAGTTGAGGATTGGGGAGACTGGAGAGGACAGAGAAGTGATAAACCCTTTCAAAAACCCTAGATAAACTTCACATGAAAAGCATAGGTTATAATTTTGTTCGGAAAAATGAGAAAATAAACCACCAGAAAAAAAAATGGAATTTAAAAATGAGTTAAGGATAAGAAAAAGGAAATTTTTTTAAAAAAAATTTTGCTAATTTCCAAATCTCTTTTACAATAAATATACATTTCAAATATACTCTCACTTAATTGTTACATTTACTCATTCATCCTATTTTATTCAAGTGATTTTTTATTATTTAAACTGATTGAAGTTGATTTTTCTTGGTTGAAAAAAATTTTACTAATTAATTTTTGTTTTTATGCATAAAATTATTGATTTTTACTAATTAATTCTAATTTATAAAATTGACTATAACTCAATTTTACTAATTAAAACTGATTTTCAACAATTAATTATTTTTTAATTATGAATTTAAAAGGGCCTAAAATGACGGGTGATGAAAATCTCAATATGTACCAAGGTGATTTTAATAAAACTCTTATTTTAGCTAGCAATTTTAGTACAAAAAATTGAAAAAACAATTCTTATTACTCATAAGTAGTTTCAACTACCATATTAATGACAAAATGATTCCTATTTGAGTTTAAAATGCTAGATGTAACAAAAAAAAAATTGTTTACAAGAACCCTACCACCCAAACTTTATCCAAAATCACTTGACCTTGACTCTATCCAAATAGAATGACTTAATTGTTATGATGTCTAATAAAGATTATTTTATCATAATAAATATATGAAAAAAAAATAAAAAATGATGACCTGATAAGAATTGAACCAAAATAAACCTAAAAATCAATGTGTGTGCAACAGCATAACGCCGCATCATTTCTCAAGTATTGGTACACGTGGGAAAATGACATGCTTTGTCATTGAGTTTCGATTCAGCGTTGGAAATATATATATAGATGTTGTGGAGTTAAGTGATGTCACTCTATAGTTGATCTATAATATAATTTTATTATACTAGGCTATGAGGAATCTACTTTATTTGGTGATACTACATATGATAATAAAAATGTGTAAGTGTGTCTTTGTAAAGCTAGGTTTTTTTACACTACTAATCAAATTAATCAAAAAATGATCTAACGTTGAGACCTACAACTAAACTATAAGTTGTATATAAAGTCCATCTAACAAGATGGTACGGCATGCTAGCACTAACATATCTCGAGTAAATTAAATATGTATAAGAAAAATATTATTTTGTGTATATTGAATGGATAATTTATTTTGTTTAAATTGAATAGATATGCTTATACATTGATTATAAGACATGTATTTTATTAAGAAAAACTGCAACTTGAGTTAATGATGCACATTTTGTTCAATACTACACCATACAAGTTAAAAACCTACACAACTCTTTTGTACAAATGGTCGGGCAACCATGGAGCAACTAACTTGTAATGGGGTATACATTTGAGCCACTAGGTCGATGTTCTCCTTAATATCAATATCCTCCAGCATTAGCCCATCAGCCGGAGTCTAGTTAAAATGGTGTACTAAATGACCCAACATTGATGTAACCAAATTCAAGCCAAATTGTGCACCAGAGCACACTCTTCTTCCTGCACCAAATGGTAAGTCTAAAGTCATGTCCCTTTATGTCAACATCCTCTTCCATAAACCTTTCTAGACGAAACTCTAACGATTTCTTCCAAATTACAGGATCACATAGCGATAGCCAAGATGTTAACATGGACATTTGAGTCTTTAGGAATGTCATAGCCCCTAGCTTAACATGGGTGTTAGCTCTATGGGGGAGAAGGAAGTATGGGGGAGAAGGAAGGGAAGCCTTAGTGATTCCTTGGCAATGCATATCAAGTATGGTAAATTTGAGAAGTCCCATACCCGATTCGATTCAATCACTTGGTCCATCTCTATTTGAGCCTTCTTTTGGAGTCTTGGATTCTTGATATGCTCTCCTATAGCCCATTCTATAGATATAGGAATAGTGTTTATACCCATAAAAATCATATCCTATACAAGTTATTCATATTTATTAACCTCTTAGCTAAAAATGTGAGTGTGTAGTGGCAAAGTAGAAAGTGCATATTGTAAAAAGAAATGGAGGGAGTAACATAATCACATTACATACCCAAAGGAGGCTTGTTATGGTATCATCACTAAGTTCATACTCCTTTTGCAAGGAGACTAAGGCATCAAGAAAGTTTTGCTTGGTTGTTTCAACTCTCTTTTGTTGAACAAGACTATGCTCTTCCGTAATTTGCGTGGTAAGTACATTTCTGTGAGCTCTATGCATAGCAAAGGCCTTTCTATTGAAGGGGAACAACCACCTAAGCCATCGAATGTGCTCCGACATGGCCTTAGAATCCAACTCACCAATGAGCTTGAGTCTATTAATTTGCCAATGTGGCCTTGATTTCCGATCCTTGCTCACTCGTAACACTATTGACATCTTCAAACCTCTTTCCGAATGTTAGCTTCTATGCTTATTGAGTAATGCTATTGTTTTCGATCAATGCTCACTCATAACACATTAAGGTTCTTAAAACTTATCCTGAACGTTTTCAGTAATGTTTAAGTTATTGAACTTTGGATGTCATATTTAGTATGTTGCAAGGGTTCATCCTGGATCATTTTAATCATGTGATTCTCGATGTTGTTAGTTTGTGTGTGCTCTTTTTAGTTGCATGCTTTGGTAGTTAGAGGTGTATGATTTAGTAGGGTTTCATGCATGCTATGATCAATAGTTTTTCAGTTTGCCTGTCTCCCTCAAATTCTCAGCTTCTTTCTTACAAGATATGGAGTTTTCTGATTTTGAATAACCCACAACCAGTACAGATCCGGAGTGGAGCTTAAGCAGCCTGATTCTGGTTATGAAAAATATTGTGAATATAAAACTGGTTATCTTTTACAGAAATTGTTTTACTGTTTACAACTCCTAGAATTACATCCAACGTATCAGTCTAATGCTTTGGTAGGAGGATTAAATTGAGAAAACTATTGTCTAAGTTCATAGCTCGAATTAGGATGGTCTCTCCAGTACATGGGATGTACATTCACTTTGAGGATGTACAGGGAATCCACCAATAGCATCAACATCTTCAAATTGTAGAGAATGGCATGCATCAGTTACATGGGACACCAGCGCAAATACCACGTACTCTTACTTTAGATTCATTTCCAACAACTTTAGATTTTAGACTAATCAGGTTAGCTATTTGTTGTGCATTTTCCCATAGCTAACTCTTAACAAAACTATAAGTCAATTCCATCAACCTTCTTAGGCTGGGAAACATCAATGTTCATAACAGTTATAGTCATATACATATAAACGTTATTGCATAGTAGAATTACAATTACACTCTTTAGAAGAGGGCATAAAATCTTGGTTGAAGAATGGTATAAAACAAATTAAGTTGATGATGTCTTAACTGTACAAGGGAACACAGCCCTAGTCATGCTTGCAAGCATGATTCTTCTGAACGAGCAAAAACCCTGAGCAAAAATTTTGCAACAGCAGATACAAACTCATCTGGGTTCTCTTCATGGGGAAGATGACCACACTGCTTTATTATCTCAAGCTGTGCACCAGGTATTGCTTGTGAAAGCCTCTTGGAATTCCAAGAAGGGACAAGCCGGTCAGTATCACCCGTAATAATCAGCACTGAATCATCAAGCGATCAAAAAAATTAACTGTCGTAATCAAACAGCTTCAGAAGTTAAATATGTACAGAATTGCTAGGTAAATAGTAGCATGATATAACTTTACCAAAATATAATAATATATCTCATACTAGCAAAACCATTGCAGAAGCATTGGATGACATATCATACCATTCACAAACAGAGACAGAAGATTGGACCTTATTTTTTTCAGCGTTATTTGATACTACGTATGCTCTACTCCTTCCATACCAAAGCTATATAAAACCCATCCCAGAGCTCAGATAAATTTTGGTCAGTTGTTCTATCTATTTCTTTTCAAAGTTAGGACCCATACTCACTTCACACTCACACTTCTCTAAACATTTTCTCCTTACTTATCTCCGTGTCCTAAAGCAAAGTTAGCTCTAGGAAGGAGAAAATAATTGAATCCATATATGGTTGGCTCTACTCACAATAGAATTTTGATTTGCAGTACACAGCTTAGATTAACTGATGAGTTATGGATACATAGACTAGGCTGTCATCTATTGGACATATTTTTTTTTACATCGAGCCTCTATTGGACATTGAGAATTAATAACTGGTGGCATGCTCCTCCGATCCCAAAAATTCCTGATAATGGAACCTCTCATCATTATCCTTCTATTGGTCATATTTGATTAAACTTTCGTCTCTCCTAGTTACAACTCTAGCAACAAGCAACACAGACTTCCTGGCACTTTTATGCTGGAGTAAGGTATTTGTCAAACTCTCTGCTCCTATACAGAGGAGCAATGAGATAAGAATAACTTATTCATCTTTAGATTACCTGGACATTCTATCTTTTGGAGTCTTTTTTCCAATGGTGGCTTTTGTTTAGCTTGAGGATCTGTCAGCATAGCCACTGTATATTCTACGAGAGCCTTGTCCCAATCTTTAGTCCGCAGAGGCTGCATCAGAAGAGGGGTATTTTGATTATACAAAAACCTTATACAGTATTTCTCAATGCACTTAATACATTGATGCAGAAGTAATAAAAAATGTGAAAATTGTACAAACATACCTTCGTGTAACCTTGAAGAATATGATCAGTAACTTTATATGCATCATACCAAGCATTTTTAACAGCAGCAATACCAAACTTGTTAATAATCATCCTTACCTACAAGAGAGCTAGGTCGTTAGGAGCTGATTCTCATTTCTCAGATGTCCTAGGTTTTAAAAAACAACATACAGATAAATTAAGTCCATGTTCTTTTAAAGTTACAAAATCTATCAGGAACCAAAAAAACATCAGTTTAATCGGCAACCGAATAAGAGAAATTAAAAGAAAAAACATTAGGAAAATAGCAAAAATTAATATCAACATTCAAACAGTAATATTACTCCCTCCGTCTCTTTTTAGTTGCTACATTTGACTTTTCGCGGACTCAAGGTTTTCAAAATACAACTTAAACCGTTTTTTTCTCTAAATTCGTAAAAAAAAATTATATAAAAAACTTGACATCCTAAAAATTTACATAGATATGCATACAACAAGATTCCCCTTGAATATATTCTTTGTTATAACATAACTAGAATTTATGGTCAACTCTAAAAATAGAAATGTAGCAAGTAAATAGAGATGAAAGGAGTAGTTGTAATCAATAAAAATTGGAATAATTATTAAACGACAAGAACAAAGCCTACGTGAGTAGCTAGTTATCATGAACTGATAAAGAAATTTACCAAAGTTATGGCTACAGATGAGCGCAAGATAGCAACAACAGCTTTTATATACAGGGAGTTAACAATATTCTGCATCACTTTAAACAGTTGTATTATTGTGCTTGTAATATATCTGTAAAACTTTGACAGGACCTGTCCAAGTCTCATAAATAAATTCGAATGATTATCTGAAGCAGAATTTCTTTCTTGATCCTGCTTTTCTTTGTCTGACTGATTTTCTTTTGCATACTTGGTGGCAGAAAGTGGGGCCACTATGGCCGGTGCCACAAGAATTAATGCTGCAACACGATCAGGAGCCTCGAAGTATGCTTCCACTGCTGTAAGAGCCCCAGCTGAATGCCTAAACACCAATATAGATAATAAGTCAACTTATACTGAGTAAATACTTTTATCACTCAAATAGGATTCATTCTAGTCATTTCCCATGCTGTCTTCAATGTTGGGTGGACAGAGGATGGAGGGAGTTAAAATTATAGAGAAAATGGGTTTGGAAAAAGATGTGGCCCTAAATAGGAGATAATGGAAGAAGAGCATTTTTGTGAATGATCACGCAAGATAGAGTTTTGGTTCATGTAGTTGACCCCATGTTTTTGGGATTAAGGCTTGACTTTAGTGTTGTTGTTGGTTGAGAATCACCAATAACATTTGAAAAGTAGTGAGCACAATAATAAAGTTCACGTTAAGAAAATTCGATAAAAGCAAATACAAACCCAACAAGTACTGCCCTCTCAGATTTAAGGAAGTCGATGAAGTGCAAGGTTGCCAGCACGGAAAATGCCATAGAATATGGATTAAGAGGCATTGTATCATTACTGGCATGAGAACGTACTGAATTACTAACTCTCGAAGTCAATCCAAAAGCTGGTCTATCAAAAGCCAGAACCTTTGAACCAGTTATTCGGGCAAAAGGATTCATGACTTGATGCCAAGAAAAAGCAGAGGCACCAAAGCCATGAAGAAAAATCATGGGTAAACCAATTTTCTTTTCCAGATTATCAAGCTGAGAAGCTTTCTCTTCCTCTGGTCTAGTAGAATCTGCTTCACATACTTTATAATGTATATGCACTCCTTTAAACTCACAGAAACAACTGTCTGGATCAGCTAATTGCCTTGGGTCCAGTAGCTCATCCTGATCTATTCCAGCTATGCTACTTCGTTTCTTCTTTACTCGTTCACCAATAAGATTCTCTGGAATTTAGGCAGAAGAAAAGATCAACAAATGCAATGAAATGTCCCAGCTTTTGGCAATTCACTAAAATGCATCCCACTGCATAACTCAGGATATAAACATCTCAGCGTCGGCTAAAAAGGCTACTTGATGGAATTTACCCTGATTTAACTCAACTGAAGACATAAAATTATAATCATTCGACCCTAGGTCTCTACTTACACAATTAAAAAGATAGCTGCCACAACACTCTAGTATAAACAAGGCATAAGCAACATACATCCAGTTTTTGAGAATCATAGTGATTTCAGAATCTTAGTATTTCTATTCCTCTACTCACTAAAGCGCGTTACTACTGATGTTTTTTTTCTTCAGCAGAGGTTATATATGTCACTCAAATCCTATCATTATGCTTGGTATGGGTATGGATCCGATCTGACACAATCTCACAGTTCTAGGTACACTGTTGTTTTTGACATACAACTCCAACTCTCCAAGTAGCCACCTTCCCCAAAAAACACATCCAGCAGTAGTCTCTACCAAAAATTTCATAACTTCCCTATATTGTTCATTAGTTTTGTAACAAACCTCATTTTTACTCAATCCACAAAGCTTCACATTTACAGGAATACATTGCACAATGCTTGAATAAAATAGTAGCATGAAATATTTTAAAGCTGTCAAATTTACCCTAGTTATAAACTGATAATTTTCCATTTACTGACTTCATGGCCGAGACAATATGAGAACTAATTTTATGACTAGTTTCCATTCACGACACGAGGTAAGGACAATGTGACAGCTAATTCTAGACGAACATCGAAACTATAGAGCATGACATAACGACAACGCCAACAAAGCTACTAATTTCACTGCACGGATAAATTCCATCTTACTCTTTCATGTTTCAAAGCTGATAAAAACCAAAAGATCATCCAAGTTTCATGGAACAATCAATCATCCAACAAAGAGACCACTCTAACCATAATTATAATCTAAACAATCCAAATTTTTCTCGCAATAATGGCCTACTCATTTTTTGGGAATTATTTAATATGATAATTAGCAATAACAATCAGAACTTGAAAATAGAAGAAACAAGGGGGGGGGGGGGGGGGGGGGGGGGGGTTACCAGGATAATCAGAAGCAGAGGCACCAAGTGATGGTGAAGATGAGGATGCAGCTGTAACAGTAAAAACTGGGTTGGGTTTTCTCATTCTGAATTTGTGTAAATTTACTAACTCATTTTGTGATTGAATTCCTAGGTTTTTAGACATCTCAACGAAGTTACTCCCAAAGAAAGAATTTACTGGTGCTCCCAGCAACAGTTGATGAGAACCTAAGTTGAAAGCTGACATCATTTTGTACCTCAGGTGAACAAGAAGCACAGTGCCTGAGCTTGGTACTGCTAGATACTTCGGTACTTCCTTTATTAGCTAGATAATCCGTTAATCTTGTGCAACTGTGATCCTCCACGCATATGTAAATGCTGGGCAGTGGGCAGTGGGCTCTGGGCCGAGCTAACCCAGTTTCACATCTAACACAACACAAAAATATAAAATGAGATGGGGGAGAATATGTATAGAGTTAAGAAGCATGTTAAAAAAAAAATTAGGTAAAGAGAGTCGTAAGAGGTAAGACAATAAATTATGTAGACCAAATTTTATTCTAAGTTTTAGATATCATTCTCCAATACTTTGAGTCTTTAACCAATTAATTTAGTTGACATCCACATATAATGTTCAAATATTATATTGTGATTATAGAAATTTGTTAATAATTTTGAAAACTGAGCTAATTTCGAGCATTTTTGTCTTACATTAAACCTAACAAAACTGACCTTTTACAAATTACTAGACTCGAGAATATTAACTCGAAACTTGAATGCGCAACATACAAACTCAAAATGTTCATAAAATAAGGTGATTCGACTGGAATTGTCCTAATTTGAACAAATATACTTCATATATCAAATTCATTTACCTCCCACTATATATTTACTTATATGGATGTCAATGGGACGGGGGACTCGGGGAGGATGTTGGTCCTCTATTCTCAGCCCAGTCACTCGAGGTGAGTCCCAAATTTATCCCCATTCCCGCCCCACAATCACTAGGTATTTATACACATCCAAGCACTACCTAATACCATCCAACTTTATATAAGTTTTAATATAAAAACTAGTTATTGGCTTGTGTGATACCCTACATCATTGCATGAATATAATTTGAAATTATGTTTTATTTAAATTAAATATTATACAAACTTTTGTAGATTTTACACAAGTATGATATTAAACTTTTTATAGTCAATTAAACCTAGTCGTTTGTGTATAGTTGAGCATTCAAGTTTTCAAATAATTTAGCATGACTCTACTATTGTCTTTATTTGATGTTGCAAAATTAGAGATTTAGAGCATTAAAGTTTTCAAGTTAATGAGCATGTGTTTAATATTTTTTTTAATTGACGAGTGTGTGAACTTGTGAAGAATTTAGACTGCTTGTTGTTGTTTCATGTACTATCTCCATTCTTTTTTATTCTTCCCATTTTCCCATTCGGAAATTTCAAAATGTTATTCTTATTTGGAATCTTTTTATTTTATTTTAATATTGTTATTAGGTGAAAAAGTTTTGTTGAGATCACTATTCATGTGATTTGTAGCTCATTGGTTGATTTTTTAATTGTTTAATGCCATAAACTTTAGAAATTTCACTACTTATTAATGTTTAACCCACTTGCATCATTTTTAATAGAATCAATTCTTATTTTTATATTAATTTAAATTATTTTATAGAATATTAATTATATTTAATATTTTCTTGATTTCTTTTTTAATTCCAAATGGGAAGGGAAAAAAGAACGGGTAGAGTATTATTTTACCTCCCACATATCAGTAGAAAAACAACAAAAGTTTCAAAAAAATAAAAATTACCAAATAGTAAAATAACAATAAGAATAAATCATAAGAAATATATAAACTTTTAAGAGAATTTTCATCGAGAATCACGAGAACAGTAAAAACAAATCAGAAGGACAATAATATTTTTAAAAGAACAATAAAAAGAAACCAAAACAACAATATAAAAAATTTCAAAAGAAAAAAAAACAACATGAAAAAATTAAAAATAATAATAAAACTTTCAAAAAAATTGTAATCCCCCATAAAATTATCAAATTTTGATTACATTTTATCGAAAATACTTTATATACATCAATATAAATTTAACAATTCATATACTTTCTATATCTATTTATACATATTCCCAATATAAATAACAAATTTTTTTAGTATGTAAGTATTTATTTAAATCATAAAACTAATTTTCTTTTACAAAAGATTTTTCTAAAAAACCCATCAAGCACAAAACACTTTGAAATCTAGTACTCCACATTTACTAAAACTATACTTGCCTAACCCTAATCCCACTTTAATTCACAAACCCCATAACTCACAAAAACCCTAAAACTTCTCACGTACACCGCCTACTGTCGCCGACTAGCCGGCCCTCCCTCCCTTCTTCCTTCTTTCTCTGCTTTTCTCCCTTAAAATTATGTCTTAGTATGCATGTTTGATAAATTTTTATATGGTGTTTATATTGATTTTTTATGGGTAAAATTTGTATTGAAATTACATAAGTTTTATGTTTCATAAATTATGTTATGCATCCTACAAATTTTTTAGAATTTTCTATGCATAAATATATGCGCTAGGCATACTAGTTTCATGATTTAGGATTTTTAACGTTAAGCTATTGAATTTTGTATGAAACTATAAGTATTTAGTGAATCATATATGATAATTTTTTTTGACAACAATATGTGATAATTTTTATGGGGTTGTAGTTTAAAGGAATTTTTAGTTTATATGATCATATGGTTTTAGTATAAAAGTGTCAGTTTTCATGATTTAAGGCTTAAATTCTTATACTAGTAATTATTTCATGAAATTATAACTATAGTATGGTGTATTTTGATAAAAAATTAATATTATGGTATTTGGAATAAATTTTCAGAATATTATGCATGTTAGATTAATTGATGAGATTTTCATGTTTTAAATCTTAAAACTATATACTATTCGTACTTATATTAAATTAAGACTATTTTGTGATACAATTGTGAGTAATTTGATGATATTATATTGAAAATAAAAACCAGATTTGTAAGTTTTATCCAAGTATTTTGAGGATTTTCAAAGCTTATTCTATAATATACTAATGTAAGCACTATATACTACATGCATTGAACATGAAAACCAAGTTTATGTACACTTTATAAATTTTTTAGAATTTAGCAAATCTGGTTTTTATGGTTTCTTTTGAGTTTAAGTGTTAAAAAGGAAGGATTTAAGTGTATAAATATGTTTAGATTGATTAGTAGTACAATGCTATAAATTAGAGTTTTAAAAATTGTATAATCTAATGAAAAATAAAATTTCCAGCATACTATATTTTAATAACTAAGTTGAAACTAAATAATGGGGTGTGTATTTTAATAAATTTTCAACTAATACTTGTAGTATTATATATGTTTGAACTACTATATTACATTTTCGAGAGATTTAAAAATGTGCTTTTGGAATGGTTTTAAAGCCTTAGAAAACGTAGTATGATTGCTGTAAATTTGGGTATTGGTATATTGATATAGGTTGTATTATTTGGTGTAGGAAAGCAATTTGTAGAAGGTGCTTAGTTATAAAGAAAGTGACTACCTGCTTATTTTACTCAAGGTATGTATATAAAGACCTTGACCTAGAAGCATGAGTTAGGATCGAAAATGGAAAGTTTAGTATCATGTTTAAAAAGTTTTAGATTATTATTGTTGGTTATGCGTTAACGAAGGTGTACTCTTTTACCTTGAATTACATTGTGGTATTGATGTGTAATAATTGATGAGTAATCACTAATACTAGTAAGGATGTAATTATTTTTGGTTGATGAATCTCAATTGAATCAAGTGGAATTTAATTTGTTAATTAATCCATGATGTTGTTTATTATTACTTCTTCATTACTAAAGGTATGAATTAAGTAAAGGTAAATTTTAAGTCTTAGTGACGAGGTTATTTGACTCTGTTCAACAGGATAAAAATTTAAGAAGGAAATCAAAAGGTTAAAATCACAGTGTAAAAAATGTTGATTGTGTAATTGTGATGTTTACATGTGTGTGCTTTGGTGATTTGGAAATCAAGTATTAAACTGTAAATCATGTAAAGTGAAAGGATAAACAATAAAACTCTGGGCTAGTGCACATCTAGAGTATTTACAATCAGGGATTAGGGCTTCACGGGGTATTATCCGTGGCTTTTCTTGGAGGTTATGTGATAAACAAGTCTCTCTTTTGCAAAGTTTTGAATTAAAATTGGGGTTAGTTGAGATCTCATCTAGCTATGGTAATGGAGTCGCGTCCGTTTACCATTTAGATTTATATTGTATTTTGATGCCTTCTGACAAGAGTGCATGAGTTTATTTATCTATTTTGATGTCCTAATTAAAACATGAGGAGACAATCTTGTCTATTGCTTAATCCAAGTTATTAATTAAATTATGAGCTAATTGAATAAAATGTTGCATAATACAATCATTCATATTATACTTATTTTTTCGTTTAAAAGTTTATTTAGTTGTTTATACTTTGTATTTTCATATGTACCCAACTTGCTGATTATGTGCTTTGTGTGTGATATTTGGTCATGACTTTCGCCTTTCAATGACACTATAATAATCCAATACTTACACTTGTAATATTAGGAAGTAGATTTCTAACAAGTATCTGTTTGAACATTCCTACATTGGTTGGTTGAGTAGAGTGTTACTTTAGATTAGTTTTCAGAATAATTATGTTTGTTATGAATGATTTTAAATTGTTGGTTTGGATTTGAGTTTGATGAGATACTTTGATACTTGCAATTAGGCCTTAATAGTTCCAATTTGTAGTATGTTATGAGTTTGGTTTGATGAATGATTTTTATTCCAAGTTTTTTTTTTATTTTCCTCTGCAAAATTCTGTTTTAAAAACTTAACGTTGAACACGTGACGGTAGCACACCGTTAGTTCTTTTAAGGTTTTGGTTTTCAGAAAGGGGAATTATCGAGGTTTTTCTATAACAATAAAGAAGAAACTAAAAGAACAATAAAATAAATTCAAAAGAATATTTCACCAAAAACCAAAAGAACAAGCACAAATCAAAAGAACAACAAAAACCTTAATAAAAAAAACACAATCAACATAAACAAAATAATAATAGGAATAGTTTTGAAAGCACAATAAGAACAAATCTAAAACACATCAAGTACTTTTAAAAGAACAATTCACCGAAAATTAAAAGAATAATAAGACTAGAATAATTAAAAGGAAACATAAAAAATTTCAAAACAAAAATTCACCAACAATCAGAAGATTAATAAAATTCGAAAAAATAATAATAATACTTCATCTGATTCTTTTTATTTGTCCTATAAGTTAAAATATATATAGATAGTTTTTAATATGTAAATTTTGTATTTTCTTATAATAAATATTTATAAATATTTTAATTATAATAAATATTTTTAAAACTATGTAAAAAGGAAATAAAAGGAGTATTACAACTTAAAAAAAAAAAAAAGACAACGCACATAAATTGTACGTAGCAGGTACTAAGGTACTGAAGAGAAGAGTCGATCTTTATCATCAAATCACAACCCGACCTGAAAATGGAAGCCCTAATTGTCCGGAAACTGGGCGATCCTTCAATCGCGAAGCTCTCCGACTCGCACTCCCCAATCTCCGTATCGACGAGCGAGCCTATACCGGCGTTGACCTCTCCGACGAAAATTAGGGTTAGGGTCAGGGCAACGAGCTTAAACTACGCGAATTACCTTCAAATAGTGGGGAAATACCAAGAGAAAGTCCCTCTCCCGTTCATACCTGGGTCGGATTATTCCGG
Organism: Dysphania ambrosioides; assembly: GCA_026401315.1. Classification (NCBI taxonomy): domain Eukaryota; kingdom Viridiplantae; phylum Streptophyta; class Magnoliopsida; order Caryophyllales; family Amaranthaceae; genus Dysphania; species Dysphania ambrosioides. Next base: position 1,889,429 of record CM048663.1, on the reverse strand, counting down.
CGTTGTTGACGGCGTTGGTTCCGAGGTTTCCAAGTTTAGGGTTGGTGATCGTGTTTGCTCTCTAGCTGCTACGGGCTCCTTCGCGCAGTTCGTCGTTGCCGAGGAGTCCGAATTGTAAGTGCTTCATTCATCCATTCATTAATTTTTTAGTATATGGTTCTCCATTTTATCGTATCTTATCTTATTTTATCTCAATGATTGGGTTTGGGTAAGGTTTAAAGTGCCAGATGGGTGTGATCTGGTAGCTGCTGCTGCACTTCCAGTGGCATTTGGGACTTCACATGTTGGTCTTGTTCATCGGGCCCAACTCAAAACTGGCCAGGTATTTCCTGCTTTTGCCTGGATGAGACTCGTTTCATCTTTGAGAACTTGAATTGATAATTTGGGCATTGTTGTAGGTTTTACTAGTGCTTGGTGCGGCAGGTGGAGTTGGTGTTTCAGCAGTTCAGTTGGGGAAGCTCTATGGGGCCATTGTGATAGCAGCTGCGAGGTGGTGGTTGTTGTTGTTGTTGTTGTATTTGAATCAAACTCAGTTTCATTGACCTTAGATTTTATAGATTATTAAGGTTTATTTGCCTATATATCAACTTTAGGGGACCTGAGAAGGTGCAGTTTTTGAAGTCATTGGGTGCTGATCATGTCGTTGACTTAAGCCTAGATAATATTATTCCAAGTGTCAAGGAGTTTCTGCAAGCTAGGAAGCTCAAAGGGGTTGATGTCTTATATGATCCTGTTGGTGGAAAGCTCACAAAAGATGCCCTGAAGCTATTAAACTGGGGGGCTTCTATATTGGTTATCGGATTTGCTAGCGGAGAGGTTCCTCTCATTCCAGCAAATATAGCTTTGGTCAAGGTAGGGTTTATCCTGAGTCTTGGATGTTTGTTTAGCTCTTCATAGACCATTGTGCTATCTGCTATAGTTGGTTACTGTTTACTTAAGCTGTGAAACGTAGCCTTTATGATTTTGCTTGCTCTCTTTTCTTCGATTGCTTTTGTTGATCTTGGTTATCTGTTTTCGATCAGAATTGGACGATACATGGACTTTACTGGGGTAGCTACAGAATTTATTGTCCTAGCGTCTTGGAATCTTCACTCCAAGAGCTGCTCTCATGGCTTGCCAGTGGTGCAATATCCGTCCACATTTCTCATACATATAGTCTTGCAGAGGTCAGTGAATTGGCAAAATATATTTCGATGTTATTGTATTTCTACTTCTTGGGGGCCTTTTTTTATTCATCTTTCCTGTCTATAGCTATAAACTGGACAATCATGCTCATTGCCCAGTAAAAATTTGTGGGATTTTACATTTTTCAAAACTATTTCCTTCAAAAATGATTTCCTGTGGCTCTATAGAATTTCTATTGCTGTTGTATGGACTAGTTAGTAGTTATTGATGTTACTTTGACATGAGTACACTGTTGGATATGGGTGCTTAACCAAGTGGCTTACAGGTCAAAGCCCACAATATTTGTCATTGGGGACACTTTCCTAATGGGGAACACAGGTGCCAGACTGCCTGGGCACATCATTTATGACACATTATTGATCTTGATCTTATGTTCTATTCACGTTTCAATATACATATTTGTATAAACACACGATTCCAGTTGACTTGACTTGATTGCTAATTATTGTTAATATTATGAATTTTCATTTCTCTATGATTACTTGGTTCGCATTAATTTTGGTGTCTGGTATGGTATGTCGGGTCAGGATTACTCAGGTACAACAAAATGAAATGACAACTCCTTAATAATGCAATTATACCCTGTGGTGGTGCTTATAAGATAAATTTAGACCCTATCATGAAATCAGCCTTTTGTAGTGTTGTTGGATGTTCATATTTCTGTAACAAAGCTAGGTCTTATCAAGACTATTTCTTTGAGCTAAATCAGGATTCTCTGGATTGTGATATTGGAAAAGTCCTCATCACGGGGAGAGGTGCTGTGAATAACCCCATAATAATACAGAAGATTCTATCTGTATCTAGAATAGAGCAAGCCACTCATTTTATAAAGGGCCCATATTTTTCAGCAGAGAATCTGAAGTACTTTGAAAGTATCTCAAATTGATGTTGAACATTGGGGGAAATTAATTTTTCATTACCTAGCTTAAATTACTAGAGAAATCCTAACTATAAGATGTGCAACTCCAGCTATGTGAAGTTATCTGTCCAGGTGCCGGTGATCTAATTGGGATGTTCTGGAGGATGCATGACTCTTAAATGTTGAGGCTGTTTGGGGAGATCTTCACTCTCTTACTTTTCTCTCTCTAGACATTACATCAGTTTCCTCAGGCTTGTTTCATACAATGATTGTATATTCTCAAGATCCTAACTTTAATGCTTATATCATGATTGCAGAGGTTTAGGTTATCCGTACTTTCGCCTCCATTCCTCATGAGTGTGCGTGTAAATAACTTCTCTTATATTATAGAGTTCTGTTATTTTTTCCTCTTAATATACCAATTTAGTACTATGTAGTACCATTTATCATGTTAAATTTCAATGTGCTACCCCATTTGTATAACACCAATGGAGTGTCTTACCCAAAAAAGGAGGGTGGGTGGAAGCAGAGTCAGCTGTCAAGTTTAACCCCTTGGCTTAGGATTCTGGTGTTTCATCAAGCTTGTCCATGCTCTCATTTTAAGCTGAATTTGCTTGGCTTTTGATTTTGATTTGTCTTTGTTTTCACTTTTCATATTTCTGATACTCTAGTTTTGTTCAACAGGCTAACTTGGCATTTGCGGCTATCAAAGATAGAAAAGCAATTGGTAAAGTACTTATTACATTCGATGATCAGAAGACTGCAAGAGCTAAGCTTTAGGCTATTTGGATTTTGCCAATGGACTATCAAGCATAGCAATTTAGATGTATGTACCTGTACACAATAACACAAGTCATGTTTTCTCAATAAAATCTTGTACAATAATTTAATAATCATATCATACAGTGGTTTATGACAGCTGCATTTTCTTGTGTCAGGCTAAATCAACGAGCCGAGCCCAAATAGTAGTGGGCTTGGGCTTGATAAGGATATGTTCGGCTCTAGCTCGATAATTGACAAGCTTTTGAGATCAAGCTCTAGCTCGATAGTTGAATAAGAGCTTAGCTCGAAAATAAATATTTAATTAATTTTTTTTTTAAATAAAATATAAAAAATTTCAAAATATAAATTCAATATATATATATATATATATAAAAAATTTTATCGAGCTTGTTAGCGAGCTTTCGAGTCGAGCCAAACCTTGTTGGGCTTGGTTCGTTTAAGTCTTGAGCCGAGCTCGTACTCGAGCTGAGTTCTATTTGACCGAGATTTGACCAAGCTTTGACCGAGCCAAACCTAAGTTTTGACCGAGATAAGCTCGAGTAGCTTGGTTGATTAAGCACTCATAGTCAGGCATATGACTCATTCAGTTTGTACTAGCATTTGTACGGATCAGATAACTCAAGTGATATTCTCTATTTGTTTGTTCGTTATGCACTTGATCTAACATGCTTCCAAGTTCCAACTATGTTATTCTTTTTTTCACAGGACTTTCAGCTGAAGTCTTAACTTTTATAAAAATAAAATTCCATACACAATGTATAAAAAAAAAAACATTTTATATAGCATAAAGATAGCTGAAAATAAAGGTAATATTTGTAATTTATAAGGACAAAAAAGAGTAAAATACTTTTATTTTAAGTAATTAACATAATCTAAACGACTCGAGTACCATCTCTCCGAAGTAATCCCACTCTAACGTCTCGATTGTCACCCCGTTATGGCGTCATGTCCAACTCCAGTACGGAAAACAATATAGACACGTGTCAAAGCATCACTGGTTAACGACTAAGAATGATCCTGTCTCCTGGGTTTTTTTTTTTTGTAAAATTTATTTTCTCTCCTCTGAACCTCTTTACTCAACCGGGGAAGAAGGATAGACACGTAGTCTCAATATGATTCCTACAAATCCTCAATTATTTTCATTTTTGTAGGTTTGATCATTTCAAATCTCAAGACTTGCCCACACCCCTTTCGGTAGTTTTCCTCTCCCCCTTGTCTCTCTCCTCCATGTCCAGTTAGGGTTCATACATATGCCTCACTTTCATGATTTGTGTTAATCTTTAATGTATCAATCATTGTTGCAATAATTTGTTCATTTTCTGAAAAATACCATCTTTTATGTCAATCAATTCGAAGAAACAGCACCATTATACTTTTTTTGTTGATTCTTTGATTAATATCTTCATGATTTTGATTATGAAAATTGGAGATACTTGTGCTTTGCCCATTCCATAGCTGATCCTTTTCTTTTGTGTGTGTGCGTGTGAAATTGGGATTGAATTTGATCAATTTACGTTGCAAGTGTTGCTTATATTGATCTGGGTTGTTAAATTTAGTGGAAACTTTATCTGGGTTGGTAAATTTAGTGGTAATTTGATGTGGGTTGCATTGACCTGATCATATTGTCATGTCCTTTAGCAAGTTTTAATTTTTCGTGTAAAGTTTCAAATTTTTATATTGTTGCTTTCAGTGCATCACCATTTTCATATGGGTGTTGTGATCTTGTTCACTGTTGAGGCCTGTATCTAGCAAAGTCAATGAGTTCAACTGTTTCGTCGCCTCAAGGGTTTGTTCCATCGTCTAGGTTTGGTGCTTATGAATTTACGGCTCCTGGAAGTTCTAATCCGTTTGGTTGTGCCGAGCCTGAAAACAGCGATGCCGGTGATGCTGAATTGTTGAGTGTGTCCTGGAATCAGGACCATACCTGTTTTGCTGCTGGTACTAATTGTGGTTTCCGAATTTATAATTGTGACCCTTTTAAGGAAACCTTCAGGCGAGATCTGAAAAATGGAGGGTTCGGTATTGTTGAGATGCTATTTCGTTGCAACATTTTGGCGTTGGTTGGTGGTGGCACTGATTCCCAATACTCTCCTAATAAAGTTATGATCTGGGATGATCATCAAAGTCGGTGCATTGGTGAGTTTTCTTTCAGATCAGAGGTTCGTGCAGTGAGGTTGAGAAGGGACCGCATTGTTGTTGTCTTGGAGCACAAGGTTTATGTTTATAACTTTGTGGATTTGAAATTGCTTCATCAGATCGAGACTTTGGCGAATCCTAGGGGGCTGTGTTGTCTCTCACACCATGTAAATACGTTTGTCCTAGCTTGCCCTGGTCGTCGCAGAGGGCAGGTTAGGGTTGAACATTTTGGTCTTCATGTTACAAAGATCATAAATGCTCATGAGTCTCGCTTGGCATGCTTTGCGCTGACATTGGATGGGCTGATTCTTGCAACAGCTAGTACAAAGGGAACACTCATCAGAGTTTTCAATACGATGGATGGTTCTTGTTTGCAAGAGGTGATCCTTCCTTTCCAAAATAGGTTTTTTTTAAGGTTATGCACTTATAATTAGTATGAATTAGTTATTTTTGCATTAGTATACTGGTATCGAAGAGGTGGAGTAATATGGAATGGATGGAGTAGTACACTTGTAAATTTCCATTTGAAAACTTGCATGATTGATATTTAAGAGACCTTTTCTGAATTCCCTGTGATTCGATATTATTGAAATGGTGATTGAAGAAGAACTTTTATAGTGCAAACTCTCTAATTTTTATTCAGAGAATAAGGGACTTGAAGCCGTTTGTCCCTTGTATAACCTTTAGTATGATTGTGCTCTGGGTGCTGCTTGCAGGGTGTAGCTTACAGTTATACGCCTGCTTCTGACAGTGAATTTCCTTGATTTCTTTTCCTTCTAGACATTGTGTGTATCCATATATCTATGTATGTGGAAATTAAGCATGCTGCAATTAGAATATGTTTTTATTTGTTAGAAATGGTTGAAGTCCTGCAAGGGATCTTTGTTTTGTTGTGGCAATGTGATGAAGGGGATTCCATATTCATGTTGGAATCGGTGGAAGTTTAAAATTTTTATGTTCGCAATAATCTTTTGTCTAACTTGATTTATTTAGCTATTAGGATCCTTTTCTCTCCTCACTTGATTATCACCCATTAGTATGATGAATATGGTCCCCCCCCCCCCCCCCCCCACCCACCCACCCACTTTTAATTATTGAATGAGATATATATATATATATATATATATATATATATATATATATATATATATATATTAATAAAACTTATTCATGAGCTTCTGTGACAGATAGGCTCTGTAATTTATGCTTGTTCCATCTCTTTTGTACTTGAGAGTTAATGTTGTTTATAGTAGCTTAAAGTGTATTTGACTGATTCTTTATAGGTTCGTAGAGGGACGGAAAAAGCTGAGATATATGGCCTAGCCTTTTCTCCAAATGTTCAATGGTTGGCTGTATCAAGTGATAGGGGTACTATCCATATATTCAGTCTAAGAGTCCGAGTAGTTGGTGAAGTTGAATCAGCTCATTCTAGTTCTACTTTAGGATTGCTGCGTCAGAATTCTTCATCATCTCTTGAGCCCCTCATTGCTCAGAATGGCGGTGCTAATTCCAGTTTATCTCTTCCCTTTGTGAAAGGTTAGAAAATTTTATACCTGTAATTATGCAAACGATTTTGTTTGATGAAACTTAATGACATATATGCATAGATGTTGGAGGACCTATAGTCTGAATGCAAGGCATATCTGAAGTTTCTTTCTTTTTTATGGGGAGGGGGAGGGGGAGAGGTAAATGGTTATGGGCATTGATCACCTGGTTGAGCATCCTACGAAGGAAATCCTTGCCCTATTTTCAGAATTGTATAGTGTCATATAAGCTGAAATTATAATAAAGCAAAATTATATCCGTGTCTGAATTAGCCATGCAACTATCTGAAAATTCTAGGAATCAAACTAGTATGGATCATTTGGTAATCGTGTGTTTTCAAGCAGGAATGAGTAAACTTTTGGCAGAATTAGGAGGGGAAGACTTCTATGTGTTGTAATAATTTTTTCTTGTGGTTTCTTAAACATTGTACATAAGCAGTAGTTAGTTTGTCTCATTTTTTCTCTCTTATGCCAATTACAGTGACCTGAATTGCTTCCATTCAGTGCACTTACTTTTCTGAATCTGTTGGTGGTTCAGAAGAGAGTTTTTAGTGCATCATGAATGGAGCTGCTGAAGGATGTAGTTAGTTACCTTTATTGGCTAATGTGCTTACAACCCTTTTTGTTTTGACAGGAGTACTACCAAAATATTTTAGCTCTGAATGGTCATTTGCACGTTATCACTTGCCTGAGAATACCCGGTGCATTGTGGCATTTGGAACCCATAACACTGTCATTGTGATTGGCTTTGATGGAAGGTATATCAGAAATATAAATTTTTTTATTTATGTTGATCTTATGATTGCCTAAGCCTTTTACTGAATGGTGGCTTAGTTGAGTTGGGGACACTTAAGGATATTGATCGTGAATAATATTGGTTATCATCTTTGATGTTGCAGTGATAAAACTAAACGCTAGTTTTGTTGTACATAGGAAATATAATTTCCTTGGAAGTGCTCAAAATGAAGGTCCTCTTACCTAGGGAGTGCAACTTTCCATGATTTCACCAACCAAACTTATCATTCTTCCATTTCCCGGGAACTTTAACTTCCATATTTTCAGATGTCAACTAAACAAGCACTGAATATCTTAGGAGAACCTAGTAACCAAAATGGTTGCCTTTATAAGTTAGTTGAATATGTATGATTGCTATAGAATCTGAAGGTTTCATTACCTAGGTAGAGTGGTTATCTAGATGAAAAGTATGATAAACTTGCTTTGCTTCTGCATACTGCAGATAATTATTTCTCTTTTGGAGTCTAGGAGCCATCTCTGATGTTTTTTGACTAGTGTTTGATTGAATGTGCTGGTCAGGTTCTGTGGAGAGTTTTTCTTTGATTGTGAAATTTGTATTTTTGTTCACAGCTACTAAGCTTTGATTTGTTGGTATAAAAGTTGTCGACGACTAAATATGGGTTTGAATTATTAAAATTGCACTAAACGTATTCTCTGCCTATATTGTGCTCGTGCTGTTCACTTCCCTTTTGCTCTCTGTTTTTGTCAATTTTCTATGCTTTGTCTTAAGTTTCAAGTCTTGGGCAAAAAGCTCTTTCTTCTATTTATTTTTTAAAAGCTTTCCCACCTCAATTCTATGTATAGTAATATGAGAGCTTGTAAGCTCTCTTAGAGATTTTGATCACTGCATTACTAGCTTTTAGGATGAGGGCATAGAGAGTGATGATCGAAGGAGAGAGTTGTGAATATAATGATCAATTTCAAGAGTTCCTTTGAATGTGGTTGTTGTAAATCTTGTTGTAGCATCTACTACTCCGTGTATTGATATATAAACCCAACCTGATTACTGATTGCTGATATGTTTTGGACAACCTTCATTGGTTGCTTCTGGCTTTGATTCTGTTTTACTATTTGATGGGAATGCCACTTAGTTTTGGCTTTGAGTTTGAAACTTTTTAGAAGTATATGTCCTTAGTTACTCACTTTTTTGGTGATTGCTACTACTTTCTCAGCCTTGACTAATGTTCCTGAGGTGGGTATCACTGCAATCTTCTTGGAGCTTCTGTTTAGTTTATGGATGATGGAGAAGATTTTACTTACTAGTACTTGTTCATTCTGTTTGAAATATCTATTGCTGTGTCAACAAAGTGCAAGTTCTCTACTAGCTCTCATAGTCTCCTCCAGTGTTGATGGTTTTATTGTTACTGTGTGATAAAATGCCTCAAACAATCATCTTATGACATCACCTACTTAAGCAAATGATTGAACTCTAGAACATTTACTATGATTTGCTTCTTTGATATAAATGTTGACGAATAAGGGATAGATCATACACATTCTGGGTGTTATATAGCTGCATTTAGGAAAATGTTTGATTGGTTGTTGCACTAGTATTTGTAATTTGCTTGAAGCATCAAATAACTTTCTGATTTCAGTACTTGTTGGGACTATTATCTTACTTTTTTCCCCCATCTCTTTTCTCCCATCAGTTTTTATAGGTGCAGTTTTGATCCCAACAATGGCGGGGAGATGTCACAGCTGGAATATGTTCGTTTTCTCAAAACTGATAGTGGCCCAAAGTAGTCCAACAGAAAGCAAAAATTACCCCCCCCCCCCCCCCCCTCTCCATCCCCAAGTTGTCCATGGTAAATTGCCATTTGTAAATATTGTTACAAAACTGTGTCGTGTTTAAAGTTGGAAGATTAAAGCTCTTTGCTAATGCTGTATATATGTATGTTCCATCACATTAATTGTTTGCTCAAGTTCAGCTAATATGTAGGAAGATGCCGAAAGTTGCTGCAACTTGTGAATGCCGTATTGTCTGTGTAGCATCATACTGCGACTATGTATCTGCTTTGCACAACTGATTCAGATTTGTTCATTCTAGCAGCAATAATAATCTTAACTTTGCTCGAACTTTTTTTTTGCCTTTTTGAATTGATTGCTGAAATCTATTTTCGCTGCTCTTTTATATTTCTCAAGAGTGTAATGTAACAAATATTTCCTTTATTGAAATTAGTAGGTCATTTAAGCTTTAAAGAAGTCCGAAAAGTTGTTGCCTATCAGTGTTGATTCTCTAGATGATTTCCTACGTACAACGTTCTAGACTTTTTCCTCTAGAACCTTGTTTTTGAGGTTTGGCACATCTAACCTCTTCCATAGTCCACTTAGTAAGCCTACTAAGTTTCAGCTATTACGTCATTGCAACTTGATGGTTTACTTTTAGCAAATGGTTTCTACTGAATAAGCCTTTATAGGGGAAGGTTGATGCCCATCAGTCAGAGCGCCCTCATAGGACCCTTGTGGCATCGTTGCCTAGCGATGTATGCCCATGGTCAAGGAGCTAAGTACGCTTTGTGACAGTTGGCAATAGAAATAGTTTCCTCTACAACCTTTAGGGCAAGACCACGATTTCGAAAACTCTCACCGTTGTTTGTTTCCCAAGTGAAGCTTGTGAGTCATAACCAATTGGCTCAATATTGAACTTAGTGAAATCCTTAGTTTCTTGTAGTGCAATCACCTTGACTCTTCATCTTTCATCTCGTAGAAGACTTCTCATAACTTTTCAGGCCTATTCATCAAAGAGGATAATCCTTCCAAGAGAAACTAATTCATTTGGTATGTTAATTAGGGAAACGTGTAAACATATTTTGAAAAGTTTCCTGAGCGTTCACTTCTAAGCATTCATATTTAGATGTTAGCAAGTCAATTTTGGAATGCTTAGCTTTAGTAGTTCCTTCATATATGATTTGCGCTAAATCCCAAATTTGTTTAATAATTTTACTTCCCATGACACGATTATGTTCATGAGGATCTAAAGCACAATGAAACAAATTAACAACTAGAGCATTAATATTCATCTTTTCAAAATCGTCTTTTTTATATTTAGGAATTACCTCATTGTAAGAGTTTGTTCTAGTTACTTAGAAATCTCCAACTTCAGTAACACACCACACCTTGTAATTTTAGACATTGATAAAAAAAAAATCTCCAGATTATTCTTCCAATAGGTACAAAATTTGCCATTTAATCAAAGGCCTTTGCGTAGAGTAAACTTTTTCCAATAGGTATAAAATTTTCCATTGAACATCAAAGACCTTTGTGTAGAGTAATCTTCTTTAAGTTTCTCGCATATGTTCATTTTTCCAAGAACTTTACTCTTCAAGGCTTCTTGAGTTTAGTAGTTTCAACTCTTATACCAATGATGGAACACTTACTAGAGAGGGTTCCAAATAATGGGAGAAAAAGTTCCAAATAATTGCAAAATGAAAAGGAACTTATAAAATGCAAGAGAGAATTTTGGTGTGGAAATTTCTTGTGACCCACTCGGAATTTCAACTCAATTTACGCCGTATAGGGAAATCCCTAGATTATAACCTATGTGGAACTTGTCTAAACTGAACTATCTCAATCAACTTAAGTTTCCTTACTATGATTTGCCCAAATCACGTACAATACTCTCAATCTCTCTAATTCTTATTCCAATTAAAGCTCACTCTTCTCTCTAAACTTAACTCTTAAGTCTCAAATAAAGGATAACTCGTCCGTTTTCCCCATGTATAACTCTTAAATAATATTCTACGTATATGATGACTCAAAATATATTGGAATAAGAAACTCTCTATGTTCTCTTTAAACCGACTTAAGATATTTTTGTTTGAAATCTTTATGCATTAGTTAGCTGTTGTTTAAGAATAACACAACTCTCCCTTTTATAGATTCTCAAACACATACAGCTCCCTCACATGCATCCTAAACCCAAGGGAGGTGTTCCTAAATTTTAGGCAAATAACTTAAGTCCTTAATCTTATCCACCAAGAAACACAAGCAAGTAGTGGACTAGCTAGGCACGTTAAAAATAGAGTTTCTATGAGAAAATTTAGGAACCATAAAACCTATTTCTTGGAGGTTAAGAAAATGTTTAAAACATAATCTAAGATTTGATTTTATAAAAAAATTGTTAGAATAAATTCCTAAATATCGTTAGAAAAACGGTTTCTAACCATAAGAAAGACTTTTGTGCTACTTAAGTCAACATTAAGTTTCTGGTTGTTCCATAAAACTAAAGATACGCATATGCTTACATAAATCCTAAGAATAAACCTGTATTTTCAAACTTCATGTCTTCTCTTGACAAAGGTTCAATTCAGTAATTTCATGACTTGTCAAACTCTAGAACATGATAAAATCATCCTATGGAAGCTTGCTCATGTATTCTTCTAGGCGACTTAAAGCACAACTTTTTTCAATTTATGTCACTTGAACATATTTCCAATTGATCTCATCTTGACTTAGAGTTACGTTGATTAAAAGGGCATGTCTTGTTTCAACTCTGAAACTTGTCTTTTTACCTACCCATACATAGTAAACATCGAACTAAATTTGCCTCGTCATTACCAAAACTAAAAACGTAAACAACATCAAACATAAAAAAATACAATCTCGGGTATAAGATACTCAAAACTTGGGATCAATATGGACGTGACCTTCAAACTTTAGATTTATATTGATAAATCATTTCCTTTTTAATGATAACAAGCAATGCGAGAAGCAAAATGAGTAACATGAGTTCATTGTGTGCAGTGTAAAAAATTCACACAGTAGAGCAGAACCGTAGAAGGAACCGCACAGCAGCAACTACAATAAGCAAGTACGTAGGCCAATATATACTAAGAAGAAGAAGAGCAACGTCGAATCGATCAACTGAATTATTTGGTGTAAACTGAATATCGCCACCAATCGAGTGGAAGTAGAGAGAAAAGATGAGTTGATCGTGCATGCTTGCACGGAAATGATTTTCGCATATCTAGTGAAACTTGATTATATAATTTATCCTATCATTAAATCGGTCGTCAAATCACACACAATACCAACTCTCCGAGCAAAAATATATTTAGTTACTCGTACATACACGAGCCTAAATCATTTTTGGTCATCAACCCAAATTGTTATATTCAATCTTATATGTCACTTTGTTAGGCTTTGGCTCCATCGAAGTCCATACATATCCACATTCACATGTTCTTTTCAACTTATTCAAGCTTATTTATCGAAAACTTGTTGAACTTGTGAATGCGTCATAAATCAGTGGAACTTAATTTATTTGATATTATTCGTATGAAAAAGTGTAAAATAATTGGAGCTTGACACACAAAGTTTTTATCTTTAGGTGTGTTAAGGGTTTTGGCTCTAGCTCTCTCATTATTGGTGCTTTGACCAACGTCTATAGACCCTATGGCCTCTTCAATTATTATAAAAAAATATATGCTAAAATATAAAAATGAACTTTAATATTAAAGAAAGCTCATTAATGATGTAATTAGCACCTGATGTTAATTATATTATGAAGGCAGAAAGCAGCACAAGGAGTGGTACACATCACACATGTACCGGCAATTGCGTAGGGATTCATGCAAAAGATGAACAGTATAATAATTAACTTAATTAAACTACACCTAACCAGCTATGCTCTATCCCTACACTCTAGCTGGTTGTGTAATCTTGGACTCTTGTTGCTGCAAAGTCCAACCCTAGCTATTCGTACTTTTTGCTACCTACAAATCTCACCAATCCAAAGTCATGCATTCATGGAACGTTGCATTGTCCTCTTTTTTTTAGGAAAAATTATCTACCTACGTGAAAGAAGAATGACATTCTCTATACACTACAATATGATCAACAGTTCACCCGTGAAGGGTTTCAAAACCATTACTTCCTACATCCTTAATATTTTATATTTTTAGATTTAATATTTAATAACTTTTACTATAAATTATCATCATATTATAAGAAATAATATATTCAAGTAAAACCTTATTGAATGCATATTTTTAGAATACCAAAATTTCATAATTTCTTGACTTATAGATTTAGAGAAAAAAAAACGTTTTAAATTATGTATTGAAAATTGTGAAAAGTCAAATGAAACAAAACATTCAAGGACAGTGGTAATAAATAGGAAAGGACAGGCTCTAAGTAAAAAAAATTAAAAAATTGTTTGCAGATAGGTATTATATTGTCTTAAGTCTATATTATTCACTTAATTTGATATGTCAATAAAATACTTATGAAGCATAGCCGAAAGATATGGCACAGCTCATCCCTAGCTTCAGAGTCCAGCAACCCACCTTCACCGCGCATCACTCCTCTGCCACCCTCGCATCAACATGTTACCACGTCCATCGCCCACAATCCTCTTGCCAATGACGCATCACCACAAAAGTGCCATGAACTCAACACACAACACCCCGTCACCCCTATAATTTTGATGTCATGTAAAGAGTAGATGACGAGCTGCGTGAATTACGTGCACTGTGCGCAACACATGCAATCGCAATGGCAGATCTAGAATTCTATAGAAGTGGTTATGGAGTCTTATGAGCTTGATAGAGTCATCATAGCTCGTTTCGTTCAACGTTCTGATTATATTGCTTACTTTTTTTTTATTAATTTGGATTTAGCTAAACTTATACTAAATTTTCCCCTCGTCCTGGACGCATGGGATTGAGGAGAGAAAAAAGTTATGTAGAAGCTCTAACGGCGATAAGAAAGAGCCGTCGCCATGATGGTCAAGGGTGATTGTTGGGCTACAGGAGGATTGCACACGGGTATATGAGGTGGGTTGCAAATTCGGCTCCACAAAAAATTGTGATAACAATTTCCACATCAAGAGTTATATTACAAGCTTTTGTTTCATTTTGTCTAGTTTTCTCATAGAAATGATCAATTAGATGTAAAATAGTAAAACACGACTATGTAGCCAACAAACATTATGTAACATCGTTATTTTGAAGAGGTGGGAGTATGTCAAATGAGTAAATAAAATTGTACACGCAAAATAGATAGATTGGACATGTCAGGCCTTAAATTAAGGGAAAAATACTACCTCAGTTCTGTATTTGCTATATTTACTATTTCAAACCGTCCCATTAAATTTGCTACATTTTTCACTTTTTCATCCAACTCTTAGTAGAACAGAAGGAGTAGGTTCTACTACACACAATAGCATTATTCAACCATGGTCGTGCGTTAAATTAACTTCACCCAACCATGTCAAATCATGTATGAATTCTAAAAAATGGGTGAGAAGACAGGTCAAGATTTGTCCAAAGTCCTCTAGGTGTGCTAGACACGCAAGTATGACTTGTCTAATCATAGTAACTGTTCAATTTCGTGAGAAATCCATAAATTTCGAAAATAATTATGCCCATTGGCCTTGAATTAGGAAAATGAAAGGCTAGGTATAAATGCACGAGGTAAATTAAAGATATTAAAAATATATATATATATAACCGGGGAAATGATTTTGATATATCTAAAAAAATTATTTGCATATTATCTTGAATTAGAGTATGGGAATTGTGCTCACATTTACTGTCTATAAGAATATACAATAATCAAAATTCCAATAAGAGTGGGGAGAAAATACAATACAACAAGGGTTAATTTACGATGTGAACATTTAATATCCGCTCGAACGCAAATAGAATTAGGTGTATATAAAGGTAAATTTTTACTCGTTGAAGTTTCAAATAAGCAAATAAAACACCCGTAAACATAAGTGCACCCGAATGCATGTAAAAATTCCTTTCAAAGTCCCCAACGTCATAAATTTAGTTCCCTAATTCTT
This sequence comes from Dysphania ambrosioides, assembly GCA_026401315.1. Lineage (NCBI taxonomy): Eukaryota > Viridiplantae > Streptophyta > Magnoliopsida > Caryophyllales > Amaranthaceae > Dysphania > Dysphania ambrosioides. Next base: position 1,874,338 of record CM048663.1, on the reverse strand, counting down.
CATATATTCATTGAGTCTAGTTTTCTATTACTCTCCTCCTTGTCTTCATGTCTTGTATTAGTTGCTACATGTCAATTTTAAAAGTTAAATTTAAAAATTTTGGCTATAAATTCTAATTATATTATAACAAATAATATATTTAAGTGAATTCTTATTGGATGTTACTCGATATAAATTTTAGAATATTAAGTTTTCATATTTGTCTTACAAAATTTAAAAAAAAACAGTTTTAAATTGAGTCCTAGAGACAGTAAAAAGTTAAATATAGCAAATAAAATGAGCAATTCTTTCTAAAACCCAAAACAGAGTAGAAGTGTAGAACAATGAATTTCTGCTTGTTTATTATTGCAACAAAATTTCACAAGAACTCATCAATAATACCTCAAATTGTTATCACCAAATTATTGAACAAGCAGAAAGGCTAATCTTTGCTAGTTTAGTTTTGCGACAATATTTCGCATAATCTTAAGGGTACTGATTTAACTTCGACACTTCACAGAATAGATTTGTACACCTACACAATACATGCAACCCGCCCATTTGATCGCTCCTTAGGATTTCCGTTATATTAGGTCTTCCTGGCGCATACTACTCATGATGGAGATGTATTCAACCTAAATACTCACACAGATAGCAATACCAACTATATTAAAACTCGATTAATACCCTCTATCCCGTAATGTTTGCCTCATTTCAACCAAAAATCTCGGACAAATACGGACAGAAAAGTATAAAATAAGCCGATCAACATAAACCGTCCCTCTCCAAAATTTAGAAACAAAATTACCTAGTTTAATAAACCAGTCAGGTATCACAAAAAGGAAAAATAGAACTGCAAATCATGACATATTCCGATTTCTGACCTGAGAACTGCAAAAGAAATGGGGATACCCATTATAGGCTTTTCACAGTTGGGTAGATATAAAGAGTGCACCAGAAATCTAGGACTACGCTACATCAATGCTTTTGCTTCTTCACCTCAAAAGAAGGAAGAAGATATAATGCAACGACATACTCTTGTACAATTGGGACCACTATTCATACTATACTTTATAAACTATACATCATGTCTAAACATTATATTTTTTATATTTTTGGACCACATTTAAGATTTAACCTATCCCCAAGTTATCTTGACAAACAATATACTCCCAAGTACCAAAAATAACATTATTAATCTTCACCACTAAAAAATAATAATGATAATAATTAAGAACATAAATTATCTTACTTTGTTTAACATGGACAATTAAATAAATAAATAAAAAATCGGGGTTCATAACAACACAAAACCTACTATATATCCGTACAATAAAATTATTATATCCCAATAAAAACCACTCCTTAATGTATCACTTGATACAACAAAAGTTACACCTCAAGGTTTATAAAAGACAGAGATATGTTGTATTGAAGAATAAGTTTTGTTATATTGATGAGTAACTTTTGTTAAAATATAATAATTTCATTGAATTCCATGTATACGAAAGATCTTTTGTTATAATAATAGTACGAGACGAAATTCAAACCAATATTTATTTATTTTTTACCAAAAAAGACAATGAGCCAAGTAGTAATAGTCATCCTTATTTGGAAAATAGGAAGAAAACAATGAGCCAAACTAGCTAAACAGTAGTAGTTAATGAGAATCCAAGAGTAATGCAATGACATATTTGATGGTATTGGCAATTAAAAAACATACTCAGATAATGTGGCATACGTAAACCCACTACCCCTAAAAAAAAATGAAGGGGGGTGGCACTAAAATAAGGAGTATAAGGAGAAAATGAGCATAGTAGCGGCCGCATAATTTGAATCAACATAAAAGGCAATACTAAAGCAAGCATAAAGACATGAGCACGATTTCAAATGAAAATAATATTGGGTTAGGGTTGTACTTGCATCCTCGGAGAAACCGATGAACTGAGCATTTGATGCTTGAATACCCACGAGAATCTGTACTTGTGAGAGACATGATTAAACAATGCCATACTTAGTTATTAGTTGAAATTGTACTTTAAACATAAAGTTAGCTTGTATCATGCTCACTACTTCCCTGTACCTTTTTCCAAATCCATCATAAAATAAGGTGTTCCACCGCCGAATCTAAACCGTATGTTGGTTAGAGAAGCCAATGAGCTGCTTTGTTCCGCCTTGGACCGGTGTTGCTCAGGACGTCCGTTCCTTTGCGTAACTCTGGCATATTACGAAGTTTTGCGTAATAGCCCCCGTTATCAGAAGAACTTCACCTGGATCATATGTAACACATTCACCAGAGCCATAAGAGAGGAGGACATAGTAACAATAATGTAAAATTGAACCAAGACTGTTCAGCATTTTCATGTAGCTTGCTGACATTATTGATTTTAACATAGATCAGTTGCCAAGACAACCTGGAACAGGAAACAATCTGTATGCATAACAGATGATTAGCTTTCATTAGAAATTGAGACTACCGTCGACTGATCTATACAAGATGGACATAAGATGAACACAAGGACTAGGGATTTGTATCAACATAATGCTTTTGATCAAAAATGAATGCTCACATCAAAACCCCAAGGCAATCATTATAAATGAGGTGCAATGATTAACAGGCAATATTTCAATCACAGGTCAATTCAGCTAACATAAGTGAAGACAATGGCTTCCGTTCTTCAAACTTGAATTGCCGTAGACCATGCGCGAAAACTTACTATTACAAATAGCATGGCTTATCGAAGGGTAGCACAAGCCTTCCCTATAGAAAAGAGCTTACAATATACCTAAAATTTGACATGAAGCAAACATCAAGAATCAGGAGGCAAGACAATACAAGATTTAGAAAGAAAGATTGAACCTCAGATAAGGAGCATTTTCTGATTTTAATCTTTCCTCCATCCCAAAAATATATGTATCCTCACTTCACATCAAGAATAGCAGGTGTATGACCTGCAATGAAGCTCTTCAGTGTATTTCGCTCAACCTAAGAAGACAGAATCTAATCATTGCTCGTCAATTATAAGATCACATTTGCAGAAAATTTATTCATAGTTTTGAACTCTACTTCTAATCAGACACAGACCAATACACTACTAAAGTAGAGCATCAATGGCAAGAGTTATCAAATCAAAGACAGAGAACATTAAATGCAAACCTCAAAAGAAGAAAGTTCGAATAAAGATCAGCATAGCTCTATCTGTACACTGAAACAAATTTGTTACTTTGCAAATAGACGCATTCCAGACACCATGCAGCAATTGATCATAGATAGCAATTTGATACTATGTATGGCATGCAGGTGTAAGTCAGATAATCCAACACACACAGAAGAAGTAAAGATGAGAGAGGATCTAACCAGCTCAACTACAAACTAATGAACCATAAAATAACATCATAATAATCATTAATATAAAAAAGAAATCATTTTCCACAGAGAAATCCTTATAGGTTAGGTATAGTGCAAAAAATTAAGGGAGTAGAGAAAGGGAGCTCCCTTCAGTCCAAGCACAGATAGAGAAGGATGAAACTATCTCCCGCATCATTCATGCAATCACAGTAGCAGCCATTGCAAAATCCTGGTTCTACTGAGTGTTTGAATGAATGAGTCGGCAGATAATTCAATACCCCTTTTTTCCATCCATGAGTGGGCTGAAGGAAGCTCTCTTACACTACTTCTTAAGTCAAACCATTCTTCACATTAAGATATACTTACTATACAATCAGAACACAGAAATGTTGAATTATTAGAGTAAGAACGACAATATTTCGACCATCAATCGAGTAGAAGAGATGAGAGAAAAGAAATTCATGTGAAGTGAACAAGAAGATGAAAATGAAATAGAGAAATAGAGATTAGTCAGTCATAAATAAGAAAAATCACATGTGTTGAAAGAATCAACATCAGATGAAGTAGAAGGAAAAGGTCAATTACAAATTCACATATTCATTTAGTTCAGTCATGATTAATATAAACTAAAAACAGTGGAATCAATTAAAAAGACAAGTTTCTGTCCAATCACGAATAGTTTACAAGAGAGAAAGGTCAATATATCAAGCAACAATCAGCTTACTCTAAATCATGATCTGATCCACTAAAAAGTGTACAAAACTCAATCACACACAATGACATTGGTACAAATTCGGTTGATTTATGTAAAGATCACACAAGAAGGAAACACATGCAATTAACATTATATTAGAAGTAATCAATCAAAGTAGACAAGATCAAAAACAAAAGATGAAACCAACTGGTGAGATATAAACCAAATTCTTCAAGTATCAAAGAAGACTAGAGAAAATTCTGAAGCAACTAACTTAGCAGTATTAAGCTAGTTAAATCATCTTATACTAATAAGATTCAACCAATAAACAACCCACATCAGTCACATAAGCAAACCCTAACCCTAATGAAAAGCTTAGATTAACCCTAAGAAATTCCTAAAATTAAAAAGAAAAAACATGTAAACAAACATATGCAAAACCCATACTAGGAATTGAAGAACAAGCAAAAATAAAGTGGGGGGAACAGATCAAGTTACAAGAAATCTCAAAGGAAGCAGAAATAACAAAAGAACACATAAACCAACTGAAAATTTGTATACTATACTATAGTTTTTAATGTATGAATTATAACCATGCAATAAGTGAATCCAAGAAATGATACACATAACAAATCAAGTACACAGCCATCCCGCTTGAGATTCCACACAAGTTCACATACTTGTATATACAATTTTAGAGATAGAAATTTCTAGAGAGAGAGAGGCGAGGAGACAGGAAAGCTTGCTTACTTTGATGAAAAAGAATCTAAAATGGGGAATCAAGTAAATCTATTTAAGGCAGAATTACTGACTATTGATATGATCTCACGCTGACTATCAAAGTACACTCCTTTAGATATATATATATATAAAAATAAATAAATATATATATATTTATTATATTTCTTTCCAAACGAGGAGAGAGAGAGAGAGAAAAACTGTGCTAGCTTCAAAGACATTGATAGGACTACAGAATCAATTCGAATCATCCCACCTTAGAAAATTTTTACATGAACAACCCCACCACCACCTCCTCCTCCTCAAATATGCACTGTTATCTTGAAAAGAAAAAAAAAAGGTCCCTCTTTTTTTTGAGTTTTGGACAGAAAAGCTGAAAATATGGGAACCCATCAAATCAAAGAGTAAATAAACTGTATAATATATGGTAAATTGTCATATCCAATGAAAAAGATGTAATCTTGAATTTATGATTACCCCTCAAAAAAAAAATGAACAAAGTTAAGGAAAATTTTACATTTTTATTATGAAAATTTAAAGGTATATTTCAAAATTAAGGAAAATATTGCTACTAAAGCTTAAAAAAATGGAAAACAGCGAGAAAGCTAAGGTCAGGCAGTATTAGGGAAGAAGAAGAAGTGGAAGAAATGGATATTGAGAAAGGAAAAAGAGGGGAATGAAGGGTAGGGGTCGTTGTCTTTCATGAGAGTCAGAGACAGAAAGCGACCTTCAAATCTTCATCAAATCTAATTACACATTTACACACTAGACATAAGTGACATAACACACTCAACTTCTCTACTTGAATGTTCGATGGAGAAAAGAGAATGTGTAAGTGTGTAACAAACAACCAACCGATTTTTTTTTCTATTTTTTTTTTGGGAAATGGTGATTTACGTTGTCCATCGGTTTTTTATCCTAATATTGTTATAGAATGGCGTAATCGTGGAAGAGTTTATTCGGGGTGGAAGAGTTTATTTGGGATGACGGATATTTTCTTTATCTCTTAATGTTTTAATGTTTATTCTGTTTGATTTTTTTGAGAATTTTTTTGATTAAAATAGAGAAAATATTTAGAAATAAAAGGAGCGTGTAAAAGATAATAAGGTGAAGTAAACGAGAGAGGATAAACCTAAGTTTTTAAGTATGAAAGTGTATGTTGGTGGGTTCCCAGAGTTAATTCTCAAGGCATGGAACATTGGGAAAACTAGTAGTTATTAGTTAAGGAAGCATTGAATGAATAAGGGGAATGGGAGAGTGGGGGGGATTGTGATGGTACCAAGCAAAAGTTTTAGTTGGAGTTGGAGGGTAGTGGTAGACCTTGTTTGTAGTGGGACTATCACCTACTTTAATTTGACCAATAAATATACTTATGTAAGTCATGTGAATGTGAATATGAGATGAGGATTGTTGAAGGTTTGAATGCTTTTCTGATATGTTATTCACTTCTCTAGTGAGTCTCTCCTCTCTGCCATGTCTGCTGCAGTGTTAATCTATCTGATCTAGGTTTGTGCCATGGTGCTACTATTGGTTAACCTTTTTTTGGTTTTTGGACATGGAAAATGCCATAAAAGGCAAATTTTTAGGTTCCAAATTTATGGCTAATCTACTAGGTACGGGTTGGTTCACTATTCACAATTTAGAGCGTTACAAATTGTCTAAATATTTTTCAATCCACCCGTGAAAAAGATTATATTATCCTTGTAATTCCCACAAATTATGACTCTCCTCCATCTCTTCTCCTCACCACCACCTCCATCAACCCCACCATTGTCGTAATTAATGAACGCCACCACAACCATACTATAACCACCAACAACACAAGGCGATTTTTCGACAATATCGAACGACATCTTCATCTTGAGTATTTAAAACAAACAATTCTAGTGAAGGGGGTTAGTTTGATGGAATACGTAAAAGAGGGGGGTTAATTAGAAGTGTACATTATTTAAAACTTTTTACGGAATTTAATTAAAACTTGACAAGAGATTTAGCATGAAAATTTTTTGTGTCATACTCAAAGATAAAATCACGACCTGCTCGAAATTTTAAACTATTTCACTAATGTCAATTATCGATTACAATCCTACTAGGAATTCTCAATTCAAGTTTCACTCAAGACTAAAGTTTCCTTTGCTCTCTCTCTCTCTCTCTTCCCCACTTACCTTTCTCACTTTAGGTTTAACTCAAAGCCTTTATAAGGCCACTCAACCCTACCCCTTGAAAATATGTAATGTGACTAAGACTTTAGGAATATTGGGACAAGATTTTGGATCTTTGGTATACTAACTTAAGAAAATCTTTTCTTTTAGAAAGCTTTGAAGTATGTCACTTGTGTTTGAATGAAATAACAATGCCTTCAATATATAGAGTTCTAAGTTAATCCTACTTCTTGACATACTCCTTGAAACATGAAAAATGCTCCTATAAAAAATTCTTTTACAAAAATGATTGCAAAGAGAAATTTTAGGAAAATATGTAAGAGCTCGTTTTAATTAAATAGTTTTAGACATTTTATTAACCACTAAGTATAAACTTAGATATTTAAAATTAGATTATTCAAAGACGTTTTCTTAAACAAGATTATACTCCAACACAAAACCTATTATAGTATACCAAAGGAACTTAGTTTCACTACTAATTTAACATCCTTGTTCAATTTCACGAAATATTTGAACACTTACATAAATCATAAATATACTCGACTTAGTATTCATGTTCTCCATTGATGAAGATTTTCCTTGGACGTTCCATTTTTCTTAAATCTGTCTGTAAAACTTATCCGGATTCATTCGGAACTTCGATGTAACATGTACACTTATCTATATGAAGTCTATTGACTTTATATTCTTACAAAAAAACAAAGTATAATGGGAGTTAACATAACATGTTTTTATCACCTCTGTTTTCATGTGTGTACAGTTTATATATGTGTGTATTGGTAAAAAAAATATATACAATAAATGTTTGAGCATGTTAAACTAGAATTTTTCTACTAGAATCTGCATAGAGTATCTCCTACTGAAGTTGTTCATTTGATTGAACAGAAAAGTTCTATTTTTTTAGCTTAATTTGTGTTTGGTTATATACTTGTATGACTTTTCTACCTCGATATAAAAATTAAAAAAAATTGTGAAAAATCTCAATTTTTTATATCCTTGTTGAACCAATAATTTAATATTATTTCAATTTCCTAAAACTTATAATTGTATATGACCTAATTTTTCTGTCAACAAAATACATATAAGAGAAGGTAGAGTTTCCGAAAAAATTGAAAAAGTAAAAATAAACAGAAAATGATTTGTGAATAATGGTATTTTTTCTTTTTTAAGCACAAAATGTATAGGTACCATCTTGATTGATGCATGTAACTTCTCTAAAAAAATGGAACAATGCATTATGCATGTAACAATTAAGTGAAATAACTGAATAAACGCACAATGTTTAATACTCCAACGAAAAAGATGATGATCTAAAGTATACCCATATGTAAATTGGAGGAGAATCATCATTGGAATATTTTTTTTTTTGAAGAGTAATTACCTTAATAATGCATGTAAAATACCTCGAAAAAGAATGACAATGAGAAATAGAACATATTTCCTCCGTCATTTGACTTTACTTAATTTTTAAGATATAACTTAAAAAAAATTTCACTAAATTATAAGACAAAAAATTAAGAAAATTTTATATTTTAAAATTTTACGTTGAGGTACATCTAACAAGATCTCACTTGGATATATTATTTAGTATAATATAATTAGAATGCATGGTAAAAAATTTTTAATGTTGACTAATAATTAGAGATTTAAAACGTTTTTATCTCAAAAACTGTAAGTTAAAAAATTATAAAAACTTGATATTTTAAAAATTTACATTAAGGTATCTCGTCTTGTTTTGACCTTGTTACTTCGTCCAAGATTGTCGAAAAGGAAAGGGCTTAAGGAAGATCTTTAGTGTAATCCAATTGTAATAGCGAAGTCCTCAGTCACTTCATCATCATAACTTCTAACAATTGTTTAAATTGGGTGTTTAAATTTTATAAAAATATCATTATATATATATATATATATATATATATCCTTAATTGGGTGTTTAAATTTTTATAAAAATATTTTGAAATATCTTATTATTAAAACCGTGATTTTAATTTAAGGGGGCCTAATTTTTAAGATCCGATGGAGCCTTTGAGAAGTCTAAAAGGGTCCTGCCTATAATGATTATAATTAGAGAAAAGGACTAGACTTTGTTATATATGAAGTTGTATACACATCGAAGTAATGAGATGTCAAGTGCATCCTGAAACATGCAACTGAATATTTACGAAGTATGAAGAATTGGGTGTAGGCTGGCATTCTGAAATTTTCAACTTGTCATCATTTGCTTTTCATTTTTCCATCGTTTATGTTGATTACATGAAGCACCCAAACACTATGCATGTCAAGTGTGGATCAACTAAAGTTGACCATTTTTGGGCTGCCACTGCCCATACAACCAACAGCCAACAACTTGGTGGCAGACATCACTATGAAGGTAGTTTTCATGATTTAGTGTCAACGACAGCTTTGTGTCTCTCTCCAGTTGTTCAACAATCACAACCAAAGGAATTGAGATTTTAGGGTGTATAGTTCAACCCAATTCGAATATCGAATTCTTTTTTTTAAATCTTACACGTAACATAAACTTTAGGCCACTTATATACAGCTCAACATAGAATTGCTAAATATCAAGAACTACCTCTATTCGTAATTTTTTGCCCCATTTGACTTTTTACGGTCTTAAATATACTAATCAGTCAGATAAAAAATCATTAAAACTTGATATTCTAAAAATTTACATTGAGATGAATTCAACAAGATGTCATTTGAATAAATTATTTGTTATAATATAATTAGAATTTGTGGACGGAGGCAGTACTTCAACTACACATGATAATCCAAAAATATTCCAAAATTAAGCACGCCTAATGTTAAGAACTCCATCCATACATGAGTATAACATATAGGCAGTGATCAAATGGGTGTTGCCCCCATGGCCTCTCCAAACAAGGAGTTGTAAGGAGTTAGTTTATGGAGTGGATTTGAAGTGTGTACAATTTACTTTTAGGGGTATTACCAAACTTTATTTTATAGTGTACATAACTACATGTTTGAGCCGTTTAAAGTTTTCATACAATACGGAATTGTGACTTTGACATAAAATTTCACTTAAATATATTATTTCTATTAACATGATAAAAATTATGATCAAACTTTTTAATTTTGAACTTCATAAATAGAAATAAGACAAAAATACAGAAATGGAGGTAATAATTGAGCGAATTACCTTCTTCATGCTCTGCATTGTTTCGTTGATTTGTAAACCTAAATTGAGAATTATGAATTATAGAAGTGTCAATTGAAACTCATATATTAATGGTTATATGAGAATTCACAAAAAACTTCTGGCTGGTGCAGTAAACAAACTTTAAAAGCTCCCCCATTATCTTAGGAGTGTCATTGACAATTCCCTTTCATATATAGTAGGTTGAGATTGATAGATACTCTCCCTCTGTTAATTTTTACCCCATTTCTATTTATAGAGTCAAAATTTAAATTTAAAAAGTTCGACCATAAATTTTTATTATGTTATGAGAATAATATATTCAAGTGAGATCTCGTTGGATGCATTTCAATGTAAATTTTTAAATCGTATCTTGAAAACCGCAAAAAGTCAAATAAGACAAACAATTAGGGATATTAGGAGTATACTCGTCTTTAGTAGTAGTTTAGTGGCTAATCTGGCTAACATGAATGGTTTAGTTTAGTTGGTTGGGATTCATATTTTAACATGAGGTCATTCGGTCGAATCTTTCCAACTGCATGTGCTAGTAGTGGGATTCCTAACCCATTTCTACCACTCTAAATCGTGCAAAAGCTGTACAAGATGAGTCGTCCTCATAATTGTATTACTTGTTTATCATAAGATTTATAGAACAAGTCGGATAGATAGGACTGAAATGTCCATAGTCCCAAATAAATTTGAACCATTAGGGTTCAAACTTCTAATGAAAATTGAGCTCGACTTGAAACTTATTAGCATTACTTTAAAGCAAAATGAAAAGGACCGAACCATAAGAATAAAGGGCACATTTACCCAACTAAAAAGATGTCTTAATTTTTTTTTACACATAAATTTTAGTAAAATGGAAACACATAAATCATATTGAACGAGAAATTCTCACAAAGTCGCTTCTATTAAATTGAGCAGTGACCTTTGTTGTATAAAGGGATGGCTTCTATTTTATTAAGGGATAACATGTGTATAATATACTTAATATTTCATTTTCGAACATATTTTAGTCTTTATCAATCAAACATACTCAATAACATTATTATATCACAAGTGTACCCAAAATCTTTCCATTTTTTTGATGTCGAATTAGACGTCAGAAAAAAGTGCCATGGTCCAGGGCATATTATGGCCTTGTGGGAGTCCTTGTGTTCAAGTTGCGGGACTTATCGGCTACACCTCTTCTAGCTGGAATGGAACACCGCTGTTCCCCATGAAGCCAACTGAAGGAATCAAAGGGGCTACATTCCCTTTCAAAGTGAACCAATCTCTCTGCCAAACCATATGATATTTAGCATCCCACATATTTTTTGAGCAAGTTACAATCATGGGTATCATAGCTTTACCCCAGAAATCTGTCATACCGCCTTTTACAAGTGATATTAGTAAAAATGGAATCCTTCCTTAATACGAAAGTTGTTGATAACAGAAATAACATCAATTTATAATCTTCAGCGTGTAAATAATGTAATGTTCTACCACAACGATAACGGCTCGAGAAAAGGAAAAATAAGAAAAAAAATGCAAAACAAAACTCGTACTGTCCGTCTAAAATTAATATTCTATCTGTCTCATTGTATTTACTAAACAATGCCACAATGTATTAATATAATGACATTTTCCTAATTCATACATGATATAAATTATATCATGATATTAAAATCTCATATATAGATATTATTATACTATACATAACTATTGGTGTGGCTGAGCAAAACAAAGGAATATAGAATTGCAAGAGAAGAAACATTCCAATTATGTACGTATGTATGTATGTATGTATGAAAACAATGTACAGTGACCATAATCAATAAGTAGTGCATGAACACAATCGCAGTCTGGAAATGAAAACTGGACACAATATCTTTACGTACGTAAACACAGAAGGCTGCTGGTGCTCAAATCATCAAATAAAAAGATGAAGCCATTATATATATTCTTAACTTGTTGTTTAAGTTGCTTGGTTAAACCTTCACCTTTATCCATTTACCTGCTCCAAATCTCTTCCTTAAAATGTGTATTTGGGTCACGTATTTTTATACGGAGGCAGTATAATACAATACGTATAAGTTAGAATAGTAGAATATATCTTCTGAGGATATGATAGATGTATAACATTACAAATCGAATGAATAAATCAAGTATAGAATATGCCTTTTTGTGCGGCTGTCGGAATTATAATCGCTGTAAAGCTTATAACTTTTGCGATATACCTCCTTACGAGACCTATAAAATACAAATGGAAATAACAGGAAATAAATTAATTAATGCCACTAAAATCAATTCATTAGATAAAAATTGAAATTTTGTGATGTATATAGTAAAAGATATTTGAATCGAATATAGTTTTATTATATTCAAAATGAAAATGGAATTATAATATATTATTGGATCAATATATAGGATTTTATGATTCTAGTTGATCGACATATTTTGGGATTAAAGAATCATGAGTCCATTTATATTGACATTTTAAAAAGGTTTAAGGGATTTTTGACCAAGTAATATTAGTAGTGAGTTTTAAAAAAGCTTTTTACATGTTCTCTTAGACTAAATATGTGAATTCATATAGTTAAATAATTGGGTTGTAAAAAGGGAGGTTCCAATTTAAGTGTCTGCAAAATGATTTGGTTATGAACCTTTATTTATTAAAATGTATTCTTTGAAATGTTTCAAGAATCTTTGTTTATTTTTATGAACTATTATAGGGGTCATAGGATCCGATCGTATCGAAAAATTGGACAATCCTACATATTTTGCAAATTAAGCTACTATTGCACAACTCCATTAAGTGCGGGTTTATTTTGTGAGCAAGACAACACTAAAAATGCAACTTTTTTTACAATACACACGAAAAAAAATCAACATTATCGTTACAACACAAGCCATAAATTACAAATCAAAATAAAACTACAATGAAAGCCCTGATCAAATAATACAATGTTCTTAGTCTTGTATTTGCAAAAGACTTATTAATCATCGAGTTCAAAACTCTCGTCATTTACATAGTCCCTTCACATATCGATTTTGATAGTACTAGGATCAAATTGGACATTATCGCCATCCTAAATTCAACTTCTTCAGTTTCATTTGAACTGACAAATGTTCCTTAAACTTCTTCATCATCACTCATTTTTGGAACTTCAATGTCCTCATCTACATGAAAAAAGATGACAAGAAGAGAATAAGATTATAGAGGTTTACGGAGTTAAATGGAAGAACAAATGAACATAGAAACATACATTGAGCTTATGCAAACACAACTTACATCTCAAGCCATTTCGTTCTTCTATAGCCAATCTCCTAGCTTGTTTTGTGAAGATTCACTAACCATTCTTCATTCATTTGAACAGAAGACTTTTTGGTCATAATAATTGTAATTTGTATTTTATATTTTTTACATCGGGAAAACTTAACAAATAACAAACTAACAACTACTAGTAGAATCATAGATTAGCTTGTCTAAAATAACATTACTCATTATGATATTGGGTGTAGGACCTTGAAGTTTATTGTGATATGCGTACGAAATGTCTTTAGCAAGGTGAGATAAACTTCTCTTTGAGCTGATATTATTACTGCAAAATCAAAGTTTGTTAGTAGTAGAAGGAGGGTTTATGGGATTGCTTCTAGATGCCACAACTTTGCTATACCTAGGATGGAAATGTGATGTGGCTATATTTATTTTTTGAGGGGGAAAAAGAGATTGAAATTTGTGTTAGATAATTAGGACGGTACATTGAAGTATCAATGGGTTCATTTGAAGAAGGTATATAAGCATAAACTATTTCTTGTGATGCCATACTCATAGCCATATCTTTAGTGGACAAATGGATAGTGTTTTCACACATGACTTCCCTTTCAGCTATTTGAGGTTCTTCAAGAGGGGATCCGATTTAGCCCAATAGTGAATGGCTTGCCTTAGCATCTTCGCATTACATCTTCATTGATTGCCTTAAAATGTGAATGTTAATCATACTCTTCTGGGAAGGGCAAAAGAAACTTAAATTCCTTCCTAGGGATATCATTTCATACATCGTATGGATGAAATGAAGAATGGAACCGCTGCCTTTTTCGGTTTAAGAACCGATATTTGGGTTTCACAATATTTCATTTAAGAGAAGAAACTTTCTCTAGAATTGAATTAGTTTCTATAAGGTTCTGCTTTGTGATATGAGTAAGAAGCTTAACCTTACCCCATACCCAAACTATTGCCTACAATCTTCTCCTTTTTTTGGTAGAGTATGGCCTATTTGTTCTTTACTACTGGCCACACAACCATTAACAATAATAGATCTTTTAAATTTTTTATCGCATTCGTTGTTTTTGGGTCAATAAGGAGAGCACGAGCTAGGTCAATGAAAGATGATTCTAGTTTTCACAGTTTTAACTTTGCCTACACCACTTTCACATTTGTTAGGATATGACATTAAATAGCAAAATATAGCTTACCTAGTTCATTAATATCCCTTATTTAAGGAAAAAAGCAACAAAATTTAGGTTTTAAGAAAGCCAAGAGGTTTCTCTTCATCACTTCAGATTATGATAAACAAGAGAATCTTTATTGCAAGTAAATAACGCTCAATAGCCATATAAGCACCTTTTTATAGTGAGCATTACCTTATTCTTTAAATTACTTACAAGATTAAGAACACCCCATGACATACCATTCCAAATAATTTGTTGGAGGAAACATGATCCACATCAAAGTGTGAGAAGCATAAGTCTCCTATAAATTATGCACAATTAACCATACCCATGACAACAACCAATCCATGGATTAGGAAAAAAAAAACCTAATGTATTCAATAAAAAATTCCCACGTGCAAAAAAGAAACAGATAAAATAAAAAATTCTCACTACCACCTGAAAGTGCAAACCTCAACAAATCATGTAAAACAAAATTGAAACTTGTAATAAGAGAATACCCAATATATAAAACAAAACCTTTGCGAGACTCCCCTAAAACAAAATATAACAACCATTATAACTGACAACCAATTCCAAATAAGAAACCCTAACTTTAACTTAACCGGTGAGAGAATCGATGGTAGTGTCTAGGAAGCTTTGAAATCAATTACGCAGATTGCAGTAACTCTATGGTAGGAATTTCCTCGCTCAAACCCATCCCTTTGAAGACTTGTGAATTTGTTTGTTGTTTGGTTGTGAGATTTTGCTTATCTTAAAGAGGAGAGACACATCATGAGGCAAAGGATCCAATATTAAATAAAATTAAATAAAACTTCTCAAACAAAGCATGACCAATATTGACCTACTTAAATGAATGAGGAACTTTTTATAATGTATTTTATAACACTTGACTTGATATTACAAAATTATTACAAAATTATTGATATTGCCATGGATGATAAAACCTAACAAGGTTTTGCATAATTTCAACTTTTCTTATCACTTATCTTTCTAATTTATCTTGATATGACTAACATATTGATCATTGCACACAAGATCAACATTAGTGTCTTTTCAAATCCAATTCAACACAATTCACTTTATTTATACGAGAATTTCAAGATATTCTCCTGAATTTTTATTTATTTTACAATATACCCTTTAAAATTTTAAAATTTACTATATACTCATCAGTTTTTTAAAAAGTACATTGAATAACCCTTCTAGCTAATCAACTAGACGCTAATTTTACGTCAAACATTTTACTAATTTATCGTATACCCTTCAATTCAAAATATTGTGAATTGAGTTTTAAATTAAGAATATCTGGTTAATTAAATTTTGGATTATGGCGTATATGGTGAAACTTGACATCAATTAAGTGTTCAATTAGAGTATCACCAATGACGAGCCTTTGGTTAAGTCTCAAAAACTATTTTTAATTATTTGTTAATCCAATGTTGAGTACCAAAATCATTTTTATTATTAATACTATCAATGGTGAGACTTTAGAAAAGTGTACAAACAAATTATATTGGTAGACTTCATATAGTACTGAGTAATGCAAAATTTTAATTTTTCTTCTATTAAATTAGAACTTTCATTTTCAAGAAAGAAAAACTTTTTATCAAAGTTGTCATTTTCAATGACTTTTGAATTATAGTTAACTGGAGAACAATGAAAGTCCCATTTTTCACCACACTCTCTCTTCATTTGAGCCCGACTAGAGATAGTCTTCGTTGAAAAAATATTTCAATAAATTATTTTTATAACTATTCGTTGAAAAAATATTTCAATGTATTATTTTTAAAACTAAGGGAATATATAGTGAATTTCGGAAATATAAAGGGAATATGATGATATAAGTGAAAATTTAAGAGTATATTATAAATTTACTATTGTTCATATAAGTTATAATTAAGTCGTCTAATCACATATCAGCTATCAGGTTTGGTTAATTGATAAAGACAAGACACATTATCATCCATTATTACAAGGAAATCAATCAATGAGACGACTTAATTCAAGTTAATTCAAGCAATTTGGATTTGTCAATTTCGGTATTGTTGCAAACATATTATGGAACTCACGAGTAAAATATTTTCAGCTACATCATTAAAATGGTCATTAGTACTCTCTCTATTTTTAAATTTTTGTTTCATTTGACTTTTTACAGTTTTCAAGGCACGACTTAAAATATTTTTATCTCCAAATTTGTTCGACAAAAAATTATAAAAATCAAAATTATAAAATTTACATTAAAATACGTATAATTTTTTTTATTTAAATATATTATTTTTATAATATGATAAAAATTCTTAACCAAACTTGTTAAACTTTGATTTATTAATAAAATTTAGCAAAAATAAAGTAAATGACTATTGAAGTCTCATAGGTTGGGCTCCAAACACAAAATTCATTGACTTGATCTGCAAGAAGGTCGTTTCGTTGCTGCTTTGCATAACTCCCGAATTTCACTACAGTTTTGTATCTTCAATTCCTTCAGCATCATCAATAAGGTAGACCTTCAATTCTCAATCTCAACCTCAATCAATCACAATCACAATCTCAATCTCAAGTTGCTTCTACTTTTTGTACAAACACAATAACATGTCGAAACCCCAACAAAAGATCGTCATTACCCTTCTCAGATTACACTTGAATGCTACCCGCTATCAAACCCAGATTACAAAACCTTCAATTCATCAAAATGCACGAAGATTTTCAACAAATGGGTTTGCAAATTCAGCTTCCAAAACCTGTTTTTCACCTTCAATTTCAAGACCCATGTTCTCGAACGCTGTTTTAAGCCCAAAGTTTACTACTTTGAATCCGCATTCAAGGGTTTTTGGTAGGAATTACTGGGGTAGCAATGTTAAGTTGAGTGGGATTTCTGCGAAAAATTCAGATTTTGAGAAGTTGGTGTTTAACCCATTAAGGATTAGACAGTTCTCTACTAAGATGTCAAATTATGGGAGTAAACTTAATGTTGGTAATAGGAATGTGGCTAAGAAAGTGGTTGAAAAGCCCCTATCGGCTTTGAGCAAGACGTTTTCGCGGTACAAGGGGGCGATTGGGTTGCAGATTGAGGGGTTTTGGAAGAGGAATTTCTTGTTTGTGGTGGGGGCTGGAGGGGTGCTGGTTTGCGTTGTGTTGTGGAGGATTATGTTTGGGATTGCCAATACCTTTGTTGGGTTGTCTGAAGGCATGGCTAAGTATGGATTCCTTGCTCTTTCCACTGCAATGGTTGCTTTCGCTGTAAGCCCTTCATATTTTCTGCTGTTTTTTTAAAACAATTTGATTGTTATCTAGAATTTGGTATGATTATATTGGCCTGTTCTGTGTCGTTTTGTGTTGGATTGCTTGTAGCTCTCGTACTAATTAAGTGTTGTGAACTTAGTATATTTAGGTCCTTGCTCCATTTTGTGGTACCCTTTTGTGCACTAAGTCTAGTTTACTCATTATCTATGCTTTTATTGATTCCCCTTATTGTATTGAAATAGGCCATATACTTAGGAATGTGTTGTCGGGATTTGAATCTAGGTCCTTCTGAAGGGTTTGGCTTGCTTTGTATTGACCTTATTGCTTCTACTAGTTATTGATTATAAAAGCTAAGTATCTAGTCTGATTTGGGGGCTTTGGAAGAGGAGATAGGGGAGGTGTTAGAGATTTTTTAGAATGGTTTACTTTACTCACGTTTAGTATTCTCATTAGGGCTTTATCATAATTGATGTTATAGACTTATAGTTGTATCATTGATGTAATGGCTTTTAAATTATTTATGCCAGTAGTATGACTGCCAGATACATTTAGGAAAATCATGAAACTTAAATTGTAGTATGGAGTTTTATTCGTTACAATTGATTTACAACATTGTAGGACTGTGCAGTTTGTTACCATTATACTGACAACAAGTATAAGGTCCTAATTGTTTCTCTTTCTTGGGCCCTTCATTTTGACTTTGGCTCGCTTTTTCCGTGTGAGGCAGCTTATGGTTGAATAGGACTGAATCTTGAGATATGATGCAGCAGAATGATGATTATTGCCTCAGTCATCAATCATGTTACATATGTACACAGTTTTAGGAGTACTAATGATTTTTTGTTTAGTGCCTTTAGTCTCTTTAGGGTGGCTGAGCCCTCATCTCAATGAGATACAGATACAGGTCCTGGTGATTGTTTATTCAGTAAATTCTCCTGAAAGTTTGTTTTTTTTTTACTACAAATGTTGATTGGTGTTTATATACACTCTATACAGCATCTATTGTCGTAGATCCTGGTGCTCATTAGGGGTGGGTGATTTGGAAACTCACTTTACTTTCTAAGTAGATTCCTGTATGATAAGTTGACAACTGCCATGGAAGTTTAAGATCCTTTCTCATGGGTCATTACCATTTAATAGAGGGGCATACTTGTGATAGCGAGGCTATTTACCTCTTGATGTTCCTAAATCTTGTCGTGTTAGGATTTGCCATTGGAGCAGAGAGGAGCAGGATCTTCCAATCTTCTAGAGATGTTTTGGAGGATTGAAATTATATTAAACACTAGAAAAGCTCTTATTCACTTCTCTTAGCAAGCCTTTGAAAATATCCTAATTGAGTTCAATACAATATGACCTCTTGAGTGTAGGGAATGCTGACCTTTCTCTTTAGCATCACCCCCTGCTGCTAGTATGTTGATGCCTTCTAGCTTCTTTCCTCCAGCTACCTCATTTCCTTGTAAACTCCTTCCACTCTTATTTTGGTGGGGAAATCTGACATAATGCCAACTGTTTTCATCCGTAGTATTTTCCAAAATAGGATATGCATTGCTTTCCTTGTCCTGGGTGGAATCCTTGTCAATAGTACTGAGGTAAGTGTATTATTTCATCTTTCTTAAGCTGTTACTTCTCGTGTAAATTATGAGGCCAATGGAAGTGCCTCATTATTTGACATTCTTTCCCTTAGCAAATCTTTTGTACTACCACAGAGGGAAAAGATCTGTAGCTCCTTTATCTTAAGCTTTTGGAGCTAATTTGAACACAGTTGCCATCTTCTATCAGAGTTTGTTTTTAAGGCATTCAGTTATGGAAAAGCATCTTATTTTTGTCATATATACTACTCATAAACCCTTCTCCAAATTCTAATTTCTTGTGCTTATTTCAGTTATTTAGGGAATTCAAATTATATCCTTGCATCATTGTTTTATGCTTTTGTCTCTTATGAACGGATTATGCTTTTAGAATTGAGGCATTTCTTTTTTTTTTTTTGATTGATCCTTATGATACTCAAGAAGGTACTTTATAGAACAACCTAAATGATAGGTTTTTGCTTTAAGATAACGCTCTATTTTCCTCCTGAAGAGTGACGTGGCTTTGTTGGGGCCAAAGTATGCCATGGCCCCCTTTAAGATGTCAGTTGGACCAACTGATAAACGTTGTCATTGGATTTTTTTAAGTTTTGGCCCCCTTAGCTATAACAAATACTTCATAGTTTGTATAATACAATGTAAAAAAGAGTGTCAAATAAATGATAAATTGATAACTGTATAACTTGTGTACTAGCATGTAGCAGTTATAGATTTACTATGGTCTATGGGGTTACATTTTATCTAGCAACTTATTTTATTCTACCACCTTGACATGATACATGTAAGACAATGTAGTAGAATTTTGTTTGTACTTCCGACTTCGTAATTATAAGGGGAAAAACATTGACTTGGCTGTTGTCCAGTGTTTATAGTTATGAGAGTGGGAGATAGGGGACATTTATCTACGTATAGGACAAGTTTCTGGTATCACTGTTAGGTCTGTTACCAGCTTTTGAGTTCAGGTCTATTTCTTATAGGATCCATTTTGGCCACCTAAACCGCCCCTTCCCCCTGCGCAACAAAGTGTGGTTCTCCCATGCTTCTGAATGCCAAGACATGAAGAAGACTTAGTTCTTTTATGTTGAGAGTTCTGAACTTCAGACTCTACCTGGTGGCTTAAGGCTGATTTGTCTTGGCTATCTAAGCATGTGATGCAAAATGAAGTTGATTGAGCTTGTAAATTGATATTTTTATTCTGGAGAAATGGAGTAGTAGAGGCAGGATACTGTTGGTTTGTGTGAAATGAAGACTTATATTTAGGTTAGCAAGAGTGAGGACTGGTGGAAGGACAGACCTTTGAGAATTTCGACAGGTTCTGTTCATTTCCTTAGTTCTTTTATCTGCTGTTAGACTGGGTTAGAGGATCAAACAACTGTAATTTCTTGTATTGGTTCCTGCTCTGTTAATTCCTGTATATTAATATAAAATGTTTTGATGTTGTGATCTTCCTGAAGACATTGTGTAATTTTTGATCCCTTTGAAATGCCTTGGAACCCTGCTTAAATCCTCATTGATTCTTGGTTTCCTTTCTGGTGTTTTTCGGGTAAAATAAGCGCTTAGAACTTCAACATAGCTCCTTTTGAATTTAAGGTAGAAATTTATGAACACATCCTTAACATCTGGAGAATTTAGATCCTGCTAAATGCTAATTGATGTTTTATTTTGTTGAATTGCTTGTCAGTGAAAGGGATTAGAATTTCTGACTTGGTTGTCTCTCCCTAAATTGACTGAACTTACAGTGGTAGCTTCTTGGGTACTAAAGTTTACTTAAGAAGAAGAATAGGTAGGGAGCAGGGTTCAACTTCCTATGTTACTTATCTTGGTAGTCAAAGAACGATGAAATATGAACTAACTTGTCCTAAAGAACCAAAATTAGATATTGTACTACATATTCGTATCTAAATAACTGTAAGTACAAATCCAAGCTACAATGGTCTGTGTTAATCTCCACAACCTCTCAGCTTCTTATGAATGTATGTTAATAGTTCAGTCTCTTAAGATGATCTCTGTTTGATTTTTGTGAAACAAAACAGCTTCATATCCCCACAAGACATAGGGTAGCTTTTCCTAGAACATGGTGAAAATTTCAATATGAGGAATGAATATGTAGTTTGGGATTTCTTAATCTCTAAGGGATGCGGAACTCAAGATTATGTTCAACAGTTAACTTCTATTGAATCGTTCAGGAATAGTGGAAAACTGTTACTTTTTGTGTTTATACTACCCACCAATGAAGCGTAAATTAGGTAATTGAAACTGATTATGGCGTTGTTTCAAATACATCTATTTTCCTCTCATGAACTAATAGAATGGTTTGAAAGCTACATGATTCACTGAGTTATAAAGTTAGAGTGATGGATCTTATTTGGAAAATTTTCACTGATGAGTAAATTCTGGAACCCTGTTTTGATGAATTCCTCAATCAGACCTTTATCAGTCTATTCTGCATTTGTTTTCTTTAGAAAGCATTGTTTTTTGTTTGGGAAAGTAAGCATTGTTCTGTCTGACCTGGTCTTGTTTGCTGCGATTCCCATTATATTGTGAGTTGGGGGAGGGTAACAGAAGATTGACTCTTGTTTTTACCCTCTCAGCATGTTTTCTAGGGACATGTATTCAGACTGTCTTGTCACAAATCACATTTCCTGTCTAAACTGTATTTCCTATAATTATAATTTCTTTGTCTTCCTGTAGGGCCTTTATCTACGTTCCAGACATACAATAAACCCAGATAAGGTTTATAGGTTGGCCATGAAGGAGCTCAATACATCTGCCAGCATTCTAGAAGTCATGGGTGCCCCTCTCGCTGGAACTGACTTAAGAGCATATGTGATGTCAGGAGGTGGGCTTACTATGTCCAAATTGAAACCCAGACTGAGGAGTAAGCGTTGTTTTCTTATTTTTCCGATACGAGGCTCTGAAAGAAAAGGGTTAGTCAGCGTTCATGTCAAGAAGAAAGATGGAAAGGTATGTCTATTAACTATGGTTACTATTTCTTCCTTAGTGCGTTTAGAGGTTAGGAGTTTTGTTGATAATATTTTCTTGGTCATTCAATTACATGAAAGATATTGTTATACACAAACACATAATATGGAGCTGAACACAGTACTACATACCAAACTCTGGTTTGTTCAGTGTATTCCCTGATTGATGAACACGAAACTGTCATATTTTGCATGCATAGCTTTTGTATTATTAATTGGCTCGCTCCATAATTTGCCTTAGTGTGTATCTTTGTTGGTAACTGCATGCTTCAAGTTTTCTTAGTCAGTAGCCTGCCTATGTGCCATACTGCCATGAAAAATAGAATGGTCAGTATTGTTTGTATGGTTATAACATTTCAGTTTTCTCTTTGAGTTGTGTCAACAGCATCCAGTTTCCAGTCACCTTACTTGTTAATTTTAAACCATAAAAATTTGTATGCCGTTCCATTATCATTGTGCTTGCTTAAACTTCTTAAGAGTAAGGCCTTTTTGAAAGGCTCATGCTTCGAGTTTTATTAATTTAAACAATAATGCTGCATCTAGTTGTGCAGAAGATTTTTGTTTTTCAAATTATATACTAATTACAGAAGATTCTAATAAAATCTGTTATTGGTATTTTGTTATATTGATTTGGATGAGATATGGGTTTGAGCGACTAGAGTTTCAGGATGGTCTAGGGATGTAAATCAGTGGTCTACACAGAGAACAAAAAGTCGTTTTTCCCTGTGGAAGAAATATGTTCTTCTGAAAGTTTTTGTGCTACTTAATTCAAATATAAGCAATTAACTGTGGAGAGAGAATCTTCCCCTGTGGATGCGCAGAGTTTCATTCTGAAAAAACAGTGAGGGAAGACCTTCCTTCAAAGTTCAAACCTTATGGAGCTTAAAGAAGTTTTATTTGGTTCTGTTTTGCATTTATCGCTTTTTTCTTCATTTTTGGCAAATGCTTGAACATCATCCATTCCTGAAGGCATGATTGAGTGATTGACAAGATCAATCCGCTGTGATACAAAGCATCAGTCTTGTTTGATATTTAGTTCAATTGCATGCTTAGTTAAAACTTGTAAATGGAATTGAAGACTGGGGCATAAATACGGGACACTTGTTTTATTTGCAGCATGACTTGAAGTTACTAGCTGTGGACATTCCAATGGCATCAGGACCCGATCAGCGTTTATTCCTGGTTGGGGATGAAGAAGAGTACAGAATTGGTGGAGGACTGATCGGAGACCTAAGAGATCCAGTAGTAAGTGCAATGGCTGCAGCTAAAGAGTTGGAAGATATAGATGACATTGAGGCAGAGGAAGACGAAGAAAGGAAACTACAGGAAGCAGAAAGGAAGCACCAAGAAGAGGTATCAAGGCTTGAAAGAAAGAGAACTGAGTGAATGATGATCATACTATATATCTTTGCTCCATTTTTCAAGTTTTCCTTAGTGTTCTAGCTTTTATAGGTAAATGCCCAAAGAAGGGAAAAAAATCCCGCAACATATGACGTATCTGTTCAACTTAGGTTTTGCTTACACTTGTCCAGAACTGTGTAGAGGATTGATAATGTGGCTTACTTTGCTTTTGGGGAAGACCATTTTTTAACAGCCATAAATCTCTGTTGTATACAACTGAGACAAAATAGGTGGGGTTGAAAGTGTACCTTTCCACCTACTGGTTTGAATGGAGTACAGAAATTGGAGTGTTTGATTACTTGGTGATATGCTCCTTTCACTAAGAAAAATGGGTCACATTGTTTTCAGATGTTGTAAGCTTATGCTGCAGTTCACTGATATACCAATAATCGTGTCATTCCCACTCATCTAGTTCTTGTACAGTACCTCAATTGTTTATAATATGGCACTCCACTTCAACAATGCGTGCGCCTCTCGGCTCTCGCCTGTGCTTGCGATTAGGCTATAAGAACAGTATCGCCTTGGTGTGCATTAGGCCTTAGCAGCCTAGACATTTTCTTTTGAATTCGTGATAACTGATAAGGCTCCCCATAGATGGTTGCTTTTTGTTTCTTGCAATCTAGTAATAATTGATTACCTTGGGAAGTATACGAACGAAGAAGATAAGGAGAAATTATTTTTGAGGAATGACTTTGAAGTATGATCAGCTTATTAACTTCTCCTTCAATTATGGAGAGCTATAGAATGAATCATTTTCTTCTATTTGCTACTTTGTTATAAGTATATCTCAGCAAACTGACGAGGTACTTCAACACTTTTATTTTTATTTTGCACTTTTCTGCTCTTCTGGATTTTGATTTCACATTTCCTATTGTTCTTCTAATTTTCTTTGATTTTCATTGAATTGTTCTTCTAATTTTCTTTGATTTTCATTGAATTGTTCTTTTGTATTATGTTTTTTTTCTATTTTTGGAATATATTTTTTATACACTTTTTTTTTATCCTTATTTGTTTTAATCTAATTATTCTTTTGATCTTGGGAGAATTGTTCTTTTGAAATTTTTGTTGTTTTTCAAATGTGTTCTTATTGTTCTTTTATAACTATTCTTATTATTCTTTTATAACTATTCTTATTATTCTTTTATTTGTGTGTAAATAGTTCTATTGAATTTTTTTTCTTCTTATTCTTATTTTTGTTTTGATTTTTGGTAAAATGTTTTTTTTTTGAAATTATTTATTGTTCTTATTCTTATTTTAAAATTTTATTGTGCTTCTGATTTTTTGAAATCGTTTTTAGTTTTGTTATTTATTCAATTTGTAATTTTTTATTATTTCATTACTTCAATGAAACACTTACAAGGGAGGGAGGGTGAATTGTACGTGAATTGGAGTTCTAACTTTTAAAAATTCTAAACTTGTAAAAAGAGAAAAGGTACTCGGTAAAAGTAACACAAGAGATTATTTTAGCATAAAAATTCTTTATGTCCAACTCAAGGCGTTTGAAATTTTAGCATGAAAATTCTTATGGAATTTGAAATTTTAAATTCAATTCCACTAATAAGGCCCTAGATTATAAACTATTTGGAACTTTTTCAACTTAAGTTATTTAACGAACCTAAGTTCCCTTTATTAAGATTTCCTCTAATCAAGAGCGCTCTCTTCTCTCATGTTTCTCTTTTCTCCAACTCTTTCTTCTTTCAAGACTTCACCCTCAATCTTTAACAAGAATTACTTGACCCTTCCCAAAGTACAAAAGGATCGCGCAATCCTTTTCACAAGTATAACTTAGTAGTAAACTCAAATAATGCAACATTCAATTCTACGTGTATATGGACTCTAGAAATCGAAACAAGGACTTAGATTATTAATGCCAACTGACTTAAAAAAAAAATTCTCAAAGGTTTCTTTCAATTGCACGGTTAATTGTACATCAAACAAAAAGCAAAACCTTGTTTACATAGAAGTGTAGCCTCACTCAACTTCCTCGCGTTCTCCTTGAAATAAGGAAGATGGTCTTCCTTTGTAGGAAACCAATTTCACCTTGTCAACCAAGGCATTCCTGAGAATATAGTCATGGTCATGTACGTTCAAAGTAAAACAATTTATTAGAGAAAATCTAGGAGCCACTTATTGCCCTTAATTGTTAATTGAAGATTATGTTCAACTCATAATCTTGAGAGGTTTTAGGAACACTATGAAGCATATAAAGAGACATGTTCAAATATAAAACTCTTTGAGATATTTTTGTAATAATCTAAGTATAAGACTTAAGCAGATATAAAGTTGATTTAAAAGAGTTTATATTCAAAACCATTTTCTAAAAAACTCAAGATTTCTTGTAGAAAATCATTTGATAACACAAGTAGGAACTTTGAATTTTATCTTCAATTTTAATATACTGTTTGGTCAAAATAATTAAAGACCTTATACTTTCATAAATCCTAAGTACACTCCTATAGAGTTTTCATGTATGCCATATTTGAAGTTTACCTCATTTGCTTATTCTTGATTTCCAACTTTAGAAATCGAAAATTGATCTTCTGGACTGGTAACACAAGTTCCTATTGAAGACTTGAAATGTCACGAGTTCATTGATTGCATCACTTCACACTTCTTGAACTTGATGTATTTGTGACTAAGTACATTGATCTTAGGATCTCTTCTTCGACTTTGAAATTTTCTCCTTAACCTACACACTAATAATACAATATCAAATATATTTGCAATTATTATCACCAAACCTCATTGGGTTAACATGTTATAATTTTTTTTTTTTTTGTAAATTTCACATTTAAAAGTTGGTATTGTTTATTTGGTTTGTTCTTATTTTTTTTCTTCTATAAATATCCTTATTGTTCTTTTTGAATATTCTCTTTGTTATTTTAAAACGTTCTTATATTTTTTTTGTTTTTTGCATGTTAATCTATTGAACATTCTTATTGTTATTCTAAATTTTCTTATGATTCTTTGTTACATATTGTTTATATATATCCTTGTCACTCTTTTGAAAATTTTCTAAGTGCTATTTTATCTACATAAAAATTGAAAATTTTTAAATGTTTTTCTAAAATGTGTAATTATCTTCTAAAATATTCTTATGATTTGATAATATTCTTTTTGATAGTATATACACCATTTTACACCTTTCATAATTTATCTTTACTCTTTAAAGACACAAGATAAAATATTTTTCTTCATATTTTTTTTACCTATGTTACATTTGTATGAACGCAAAGGAAGACTATGTAAGCTAGAAAAATTGGTCCTAGTTCTTGAACATAAACATGTTCCATACACGTAATCCATGTAAAATCGAAGCCAATACCCAAATAAAAGAAATTTAAACTTTTCCAACATAAGAAACGATCAAATTTCAAGATAATTTATTTCTTATAAAAATACCCAAAAAAAGATTTGTATGTAAATCAATAATCCCACAAATTTCTTTGTCATTTTAGAGAAATCATTTTAACATTAGTCATAAAATAAGACCGTTAAACTAATACGAATCGAAGCCACCTCAATTGCGAAGTTCCAACTTCCAAGGGGGCATTGTAGAAGAAGAGGCACGCTTCGCCAAGGGTCCTATTGTCCTATTCTACAATACTAGTGACTAGTCTCTCAAGTCTTCAACTTTAACTTCTCCAACGCGCCGCACATTTTCCTTTCTTCAACCACCACACCACCCACCAATGGCAGCCGTAGAACCACCACCTCCACCACAACCTACGCCTGAACCCAACATGGACCTGAACCCTGACCACCCTCAGCCGACCCCACTCTACTCCCGTATCCGACTCGCCACCCAATCCGACGTCCCCTTCATTCACAAACTCATCCATCAAATGGCCGTCTACGAGAAGCTAACCCACCTCTTTGAAGCCACCGAATCCTTTCTCTCCTCCACACTCTTCAACTCTCCACCCTTCCAATCCTTCACCATATTTCTTCTAGAGGTTTCCTCCACCCCTCTCCCTCTCCACCACCCTCCCACTCTCTCTCTCTTCATCCCCATCCACAAGACCTTCCACATTCCCCACCCCATCTCCGACCCCGACCAACCCCTCTTCACCACCCAGGAAGGTGCAACTGTAGCCGGATTCGTCCTCTTCTTCCCAAACTACTCGTCTTTCTTGGCAAAACCCGGGTTTTATATTGAGGATGTGTTTGTCAGAGAGGACTACCGGAGGATGGGGTTGGGCAGCTTGTTGATGAAGGCGGTTGCGAATCAGGCGGTGAGGTTAGGGTATGGGAGAGTAGAGTGGTGTGTGCTTGACTGGAATGTTAATGCCATTATGTTCTATGAGAAGATTGGTGCTGATGTTATGAAGGAGTGGCGGATTTGTCGCCTCACTGGGGAATCTCTTACTTCTTATGGTCAGCCTAATTACTAGGTTTTGATTATGCCTTTTCTAATCAAAGATTGAAACTTTCTCGAGTTTCGTAATCGATAACTTTCTAACTTATTGTTATTGCTGTTTTTGTGCTCTTAGTCGTTTGAAAGTTGGGAAACACTTAATGCTCTTTTGATACTTGGATTGTGTACTGAAATGTTGCAACTTCTGTTTTAGCTTAGTATTGTTGATATTTAATCCCTATGCAAGCTGCTTATCATGGTTGATTCTATGATTTTTGTTATTGTTCGATTGGATTCTTGTGTGGTGGATTGGTTGTTGTTGTTTTTTAATGGATATTAGTATGATATCTAAGGGTAGTGGTAGGAAGGGTTAGGGAAAATTTTTAGAATCTTGACGAATGCATACCATTTGGTGGAGGCAAGGCTTGTAATCTGTAAAATGAATTTATACCTTGTTCGTGGGGGATATTGTATATTGATGTAATTCGGATGACTCGTGTGAAGTTTTTTATTTCGAAAGGGTGAATTATTAAGAGTTAGGTTTGGAAGGTTACACAGCCTAGTGATTATGTGAGTCTACTGGGTGCAAGCATTTGTCTCAGATCTTTTTGATTTGATGCATTTTGTGAGAGAAACTTTGTGGAGGCTATGGTGTATTGGTGTTCATCGTGTGCAATGCTTCTTGGGGTGTGTAATGGACTTGAGGTGTCTAGAGCTGTTTATGTTTTTAGGGAGCTGTATTGATGAGTTTTCTTCTGTGAAAATGTAGCAACTTAAGATGTATAGAAGTATAGAACTATAGATGGATTTTAAAGGTGTTTGGTTTAACATTATGGAATGAGTTTTGAATCCATACTTTAGTTGAGTCAGTTTGGTTAAGCATTTTTAAAGTGGAATTACATACCTAAGGGGTTCTATCTCTTCCTCAATCCCGGGAATTCTTTACTTGTCATAACCCCAACGATTCACAACCCATTCCTCTATACTATCAAACCCTCTATATAACCAAATAATTTTAAAGTGGTATGGCTAATTGAATCCATATTTTTAAGGAATGGACTTCCATACCATTTCATTCCTGGACGGAGAACCAAAAGACTAATCATATTCTGTTATATGGTTAGTGTAGGAAAACTTTTTTGCCTGATATTGAATGTCTAGAGTCCATATCCACAACGGAATATCAAAAACTTTGTATCTTACATGGTAAATCGTATGATATATAAGAGAAGCAGACTAACATATGATTTTCTGCCTAGAGGGCGACTCAGTCCTTATCTCATTTGAATGCAGTGGCTGGTGATTGCAAATTTCTTTTGGGACAAATACTGTTTTCTGTCATTTTGACTCCTTGTGTTCTAGAAAGGATAAATAATCATGCGCTTCAGTTTTTATTAGATGCAGCGTACATTATGGGAATGCTTACTGTGTTTTTAAGGACTGTTGATGAGCATAGGCATATATCACAAGTCCTGATTTAATACATGATATCAGGATGTTTTTATAGACAGAGAGGTGAGAGATTTACTTGATGATCTTTAATATGTCATGGGTTTGTCATTTGATGGTTGTTCAAGGTCTATTTTCTGTATAGAGGTTGTAAGGGGCTAGGGTTATGAAACATGGGTACATACCATTTGATGGAAGCCAATATAATAAATTCATATTTTTCTCGAGGGGGGTCATAATTACATAATAGATCAAAATTATGTGGAGTTTTATGAAGAAAGAGTGATATATGAAAAAATGCACTATATCATTCAGTCCTTTGAACAGGCGATTGTCGAAGATTTCTGTTGTGGAAGGTATTGTTATATTGTGATGTGTGTTTCAATTATTTTGTTCTGCAGAGCATTTGAGGCAATTAAAGAGTAGGTTGTATTTACATTGAAAGGGCTTTGCTTCAATGCTTGGTAATTATTGGTGAAGATAACTCGGTTTGTAATATGTTCAGTTTCTTCTATTGAAGCTAATGAATACGTATCAAGCTATAAACCTGGAAGTGTTTGGTATGGGTTACATCCAATTGTCTTTCTTGATTCTTCTAGGAAATTTTGCATGTCATGAGATACTCCGTACAAAATAAAATAGTCAGATTAGGATCATAGTTTCCCTTGAGGGTGAGTCAATATTATTTGTATGTTGGCGGCAGATGATTGCCTGTCAAAGTTAAGGAGTAGGACAAAAGTCAAGTATTTCATTGAAAGTTGCAAGGATTCTGGGAATTTTTATGTGAAGTTATATTGAAGTAAAGCAGCTTATCAATCAGTGTGATTTATCCTTGCCTCAGCTATGGGGTTTTTCATTGTTCTTCATATACTGTGTGGAGTTGAGCATCTTTTAAACTGAGAATGTTAGATGATCAATAAACTCAAAGTATGGGTGCCTATGTATTCGTAGTGAATGCAAGTAGTCAATGGGAGCTTCTCTTGGTTAGGAAAGCGTTTCCGGGAGTCTGAATCAAATGCTTGCAGAATTTTCGAGTAATGTGGCCTGTTCAGATCCTTGGAGATATTATTCTATTAGAGTATTAGACACAGCTGCTCTGGTGGCTAATTTTTTAAAGCTTTATTTTTTCAACTTACTGGAAAAATAAGTTTCGGACCAAAAGGGTGTTTTCAAATATTCAAACTGAGTTTAAAAAAAAACAATTTTTTTTTTTTTATAAAAAATCTAATCAAGATCGCTATATTTTTTTTTAACTGAAATATGTTAAGTAAAATCGCTGCATGGGGCAGTAAATTTCTAATTAAGAAAATAGGCCAGTCTAATTCAATCAAGTCAAAATTGCTGCCCCAAGCAGTGATTTTGTTTCGAACCTTCAAAAGCTTGTTTTCAAAATATTTTGATTTGGAGTTTATTTTTTAAATAAGTTTAAAAATAAAGCTTAAAAAAATTTAGTCGTAGTATAGTGATACTGGTTCTATACTAATGGTTGCACTGGGACTAGATATCTACTGGCAAGCCCAAACATGGATAGCCATCAAATACACCATTTTGTTACTGATATTGCGTTTTAGCTGCTTGAGAAAATAGTGGTTTTCGGTGGTACGGAATGAAATGGGCATCATATGGGAGTAAGGTCCATGATGCAGTTTGAGACCAGAGAATTTGAAGAATGTTCAGAAGCAGAATTTAACTGAATAATGCTGATTTAAATTGATTTTTATGGACCATTTATCATTAGAATTGTTGAAATTGAGAATGCTAGTGATAGTTGGAGCTGGATTTGAGGTTTCGTTGTGATGAAGTGAGGGGTTAGTGGTAGGGCTGGATCTAGAGTGACTTACTTTATCAATCAGTGTGAAATAAGGAGGTTGCAGAACGAGTTTGAGGGTTATTGAATGAAGGAAATCCTAGATTTACATCTACGTAAAAAATCATGAATGAATGCCATCATAGAATTAAAAAAAAAAAAAAAAAGATGGATAGTTAGTGGCTACAGCCTACGTGGAATCCTCTTTTGAAAACCTTGATCCAATTAAGCAACAAGTAATGACACAATTCTTATAAATGATCAAACTATGGAATTAGGAGTGGGTTACAATTCTTATAAATGATACTACCTTTGTTATTAGAAATTTTAGAGTTATTATGAATATGAATTCTCTCTAAATTTGATTAAAAAAAAAACATATTTACGTGATTTTCATAAATTCGTCTCATTGTATATTTTTTAAATATTAATTTATTATAATTTTTTGCAAACCTATAATTAAAATATTTGAGTTTTAAGTGTGCCTTGGAATTTGCAAAAAAAAGTAAACGAGAAGAACAAAAATAAACCGAAGGAGTATTTAAGTTTAGGAAATGTATTATAACGAAGCTTGCGTAAGTTGAGTTTGTGAGCTGATCTTGTAAACACGATGGTTTGAAGTGCAGGTTCCATGTCCTTTTTGTAAATGGCTACTAGAAAGTGTGACAGGACTTAGTTGGATTGAGTGGAGAAAAATTAAGTAGCAAGTGTTTTCATAATGCCAATCACTGCATCAAGAAGTTAAGATGAAATGGTAGTTTGTTGCAGAAGCATTTTCTTCAGACCCAAAACAATCTGAAATCCTTCCATTTTGTTCGATAAGCCATGATTGATGCCACCCTCCACCCCTTAGTGAAGATTGAGCCTGCAACATTGGTATGCTTTCCAAATAAAAAAAAAGATATAGTAATCAACATGTTCATAAGTATAAGATGGCAGGGAGCCCATCATGGATCACAATACGACTAAGATGTTTAGGTGTAATGCCCACACCAATAATGAAGGTGTATGCAAAGAGTCGAGATTTAGGGAAACTGACTCGACGCACAATGAGGCATGTTGTGTGACCCCAAAATTGACTAGTGCGCCTGAAACTTGTTGTTTGGGTTGCATAGCTAGGCATGTAGGCTGAGTTGCTTGCCTAGCAATGAACCGATTCTGAGACGTATCCTAGCCAACTATGCTGCAATAAGAGCTTGACAAGGTTTTGTCACAATGGCCATGGTACGTTTTGAAAAAAGAAAAAAAACACAAATTAAGAAGCAAAATAGGGTAGAGGATTTGTCTGCATGTGTTAGCTATGTCATGTGCCCTTTGCATCTGTTCTTTGGCGACTTTAACGACAAAGTAGGACAAAAAACACTTTCCAAGATCTATGATGCGATGTAGGGTATGCCATGCTTCCATTTGTTTTAGTATGATGTGTCACATCATATTAATCAGAGTAACTGAATTCGTAAGAAACATGACATTTCTAATATCGCCGGAATTGACCCATTCATTCATGACTTGAAATACTGTACAACGGAACCTATACATAAATTAGGTATTTTTTTGGGCAAGGAGTGAATTAGGTTAATGAGTTAGTCTAGATTTGAAAGCATATGGCTTTTAAATCCTGAGTTCAAAATATGTTGTGGAGACCAGTTGCTATGACCCATCATGATGTACAATCCACATGGTCGCCAATCCAAACACTTGATCAATATTTCTCATTTTTTCTCATTTCCATCATAGTGAGACAGAAATTCAAATCCATCATCATGTCATCTTTTGATATATTTTTCTTCTCAACTCGTCTGCACCATAAAGCTAAGGTATAATCATACATTCATACGCTAAAATATTCAATTATGTGATCATAATTATTATTATAGAAATTAGTTGCCAAAAAAAAAAAAATTGTTATAGGAACTACATTTTCAAATATTCCCTTTATCCATATAAGAAAGCACCATTTGACTTTTTGCGGTTATCGAAAAACGATTTTAAATGATTTTATATTTAAATTAGTAAGGAACAAATTATGAAAATTAGATATTTTAAAAATTTACGTTTAAGATTCATCCAACAAAATTCCACTTAAATATATTATTTTTAATAATATAATAATAATAATAATAATTTATGGTCTAATTTATTTGAATTTTGAATCTATAAATAAAAATAAGGTTTTCAAGGGAGTAATCCGTATATAACAAATTAGCCCCATTTACCCTAAGCGACTCTATGAATAAGTACAAAATTACAAGGCATTACTATTGCAATTTGTAAAGTGAAAGTAATAAAATCAAATACTCCCTGAGCTGTGTGATGTAAGAGACTGTGCAAGACTGCAAGTGCTAACCTCATAGTCAAAACTAGTCAAATGGACAAATCGATGGCGTCATGGCGTAACCCCAACGGCAAATCATCGATTCTACGGTTTCTTAGATTTTTACTGCGGGGCTACCTCCAAGAAACCATAGTTTGTTCAAGGTTTTTACCTTATAATTTCAAAGGTTAGTACTTGATAAGTTTAATTAGTTCGGAGTACAATGTAATTTGTACTGTTGAAATACTAAGTTTTGTGTTTTCAATCTATTATCTATATCATTGTTAATGAATGGATTTTATTTGAACATAATATTGCAATTTGTAATATTTATCTTGCGAGTTGTTCTTTAAGTTGAAGATTGATGATGGACATAAATTTATTAACATTGTGGGTACTTAAATAAATAAACTTTATCTAGATTGATGATGGACATAAATCTATTAGCATTGTGGGTACTTTAATAAATAAACTTTATCATAAACCAAATTTATGTTATTTGATAGTTAATAATTTGTTATGGAAAAATAATCCTTTATCTATCACTCCAAAATTGCATAAAATGCCCTTGCAAAAAAAAAAATTGCATGAAATGTATATTTTTTTTTTCTTTTTTGGGAAATTGAAGGACATTTCATGAGGTCAATAAACAATTATAAAAAAAGTAAATAACGGTCAAGAGCATCTCAAGGTGAATAGTAAAACTTGAAAAAACAAAACCCGGACATCTACTCGCTTCCTTCCAAAAACCGGCCCAAGTACAAAACGAAAAATCTTTAGACAAATGGGCAATCTTTTAGAACAACCGCAATTGCTACCTTCCCATTTTTGCACAATCACACCTTTCATGGTTCATCTTGTAATCCCAACACACTACGCAGTCCCTGACTTTACTACTCCAAATCTCCAATCTTCATTCAATTTGACTTAGTCTCACTGTCTCACACACTATTTTACTCTATCAAACTTCACACACTGATACTATTACAGCATTACTTCTTCCGTCTCATATTAGTTGCTGTATTTCTATTTTGAGAGTTAAAATTTAAAAACTTTGACTATAAATTCTAATTATATTGTAACAAATAATATATTCAAGTGAGATTTTGTTGGATGCGTCTCGATGTAAATTTTTACAATATTAAGTTTTCATAATTTTTGTCTTACAAATTTTAAGAAAAATATGTTTTAAGTTATGTCTTAAAAACCGTAAATAGTCAAATATACCGAATAAAACGGAAGGAGGGAATACTGCTCAACTTTATCCCACTTTATTAACCATACATTTTGCAAATCCCCATTTTTACCTCACCCACTTTTTGCCCCTTTAAATAATATGGGCCACCTCAAAATTCCCCCCCTTTTTTTTTATGCCTTATTCCTCTCTCTGTTAGTGTTAAGTGTTAACGAGTCCAGTTGAAGTATGTTTGTAGCTGGCGCAAAAGAGTGACACACAAACTCTCCATATTTCCCCACATTTATATCACGTCGCTTTTCTTGGTTTTACCGACACTTAATCCTCTCAATTTTCCTGCTAAAGTTAAAATCAGAGCCACTGAACTCCAATCTCTGCTGGGTTTTCCTTCTACATTTCAGGGTTGCTCTCCATTTCGAGCTTCCCCTGCTTTTTTCAGCATTTCTCAAGGTTTCTTTCTCTCTCCTCTCTTTTTTATAATTACTATTTTTGGGATTTCACGGTTTGATTCTTCATGAACATTTGACCGAATTTTGATGCATAATTTTATGTTACATTCAAATTCAATGGCACATTGCGAAAGATTTTGTTGTTCTCTGCACCAGAGTTGTAGTTGGTGCGGTTCATGCCAATTTTTTTTGTTAATAATTATGTTCAATTCTTCAAACTTTGAGCTGTAGTTGCTCCAGTTTATGTTTTATTTTAAAAAAATAAATAAATTTTGAAGGGGTTTGTGTTTTATGCTTAAAAATCTGAATTATTAGTACATAATTGACAATTTCTGTAAATTTAGACAATTTAATTTGACAAGCATTTATTATCATATGGGGTTGTAACGGCTAGTCATGTCAAGTTTAGATCCCCATGGAGTACTAGATTTTGAAGATGATGTTGTACTATAATGCAAAAAATAAGAAACAAAAACGTAGAAAAAAAATTATATTATTTATTTTTTTATGGGAAGAATATTATTTTTTGTTTTGTTTATATTAGTGAAAATAAATCAAGATCCAACCTCTGAAACTAAGTATATAACATCATCATAAATTTTTTGCTTATTATACTTATATTCGTGATTAATAGTTTGCCTATAAATTTTCAATAACGTTATTATTATGTATTATTTGCACCAAAAAAAATTATGTATTATACGAAGTATATTTTTGTAAACAAAGTATTGTATACACACGGTCCATATGGACATTGATTGGTCACTCTTATTGGGGATGAAATAACTTGTTTATACGATATTTTTTGTTTTTGGTATATTGCAAAATTAGAAGTTGATGAAATGGCTTGTCAATAAAGAAGTTGATGTAATGGAGGGAATAGTCGACCACATTACGCTTATAGTGGAAACTGAAGTAGTTTTCCTTTTTTCTCTTTATTGTTTTATTTCCTTTTTATTTTTTGTCGCGTTATAGTTTAAAGTTGTAGTATCTCTTATTTTAAATTATATGGTAGAGAATGCCAAATCAATAGTAGGAGAATTAAGCTTGAGCTGCCAAGCATTGGCAGATTTTGTGGGTTGAAGTAAATTATGGTTGAGTGAACTTTGAAGGTTTAAAAATAGGCAATGAGTTGATGATAGTGGATTTGTTATAGAAGTATTTTCTTGTTCGGAATCAATAGTCACATTGTCTCATCCGGCCATTCTTCATACTTAAGAGTTCACCATTTTTTGTACTAATGTCTCCTTATAATAATATTTGTGTTGTTTTCGAGCTCTATTCATCAATCCGTTTAGGTAAGGTAAGTCACTTTACCCAGACATTCCAAAATTGTATACGGAGTGGCATGACTACAATTCATTTTGAAAAGGGAGTGATTGGTTTATGAAAGATTGAACATCAATTATATTGATCAAGGACCATGTTTTGAGCTGGTTTTGAGAAGACGTATCTTTTTGAGTAAAAGCACTTTTTTTTTTCAATTTGCATGGCAAAGTATGGTTTTCACTTTTGCTTTTTTTTTGGGGGGGGTTATAATGGGCATTGGATTCTTTCTGATCTCTTTTTCTTCTCTTTAGGCGGGTACTTTAAAGCTTTACAGCATTATGGAAAATTAGGAGCATTTGATATATAGTAGTATATATTCCAGAAGCACTGAGGTTATCACTTTAAATCTTAAAATCTTAAAAAAATTTCCTCTAAGTTAGTTGAATATTTTGCCTTTATTAGGTGTGTTTGAAAAGAGGGTACAAAGGCTGTATAAGAATCATTGAATTGGTTCTCAACCTATCACTTGGAGGAGATACTACGAATAATTGGAGTTCTTGATTCTTGTTTAATCCATATTTGATTTTTGGGGATATTTTTTATCGAAGCTACGAGTACAAATGTACAATGCATGGATTTTCACTGCTTCTTTCCCATGCTAGACGTTGATATATACAAGTACTTCTTAAGTCATAAGTTCATAACCTATAAAGTAGAGTGGCATTCAACAAATCTTGACTATTTTTTTTTGGCAAATGAAAATCAAGACTATTAATAAGTACATGCTCCTCCTTGCATGAGAATTATTGAGAAAAAAGAATTAGTGGTCCTTGCATGGTGGAAGGAGCTTTCTATAAGATGATTCATTATTTGTTTGAATTATACTATAGGCTGTGTTGGACCAATCGTATATGAGTGATATCTCTATTTCCTTTGACCCCATTCCTTTTATATTAAGAATGTGGATGCTTCATTCCAAATAAAAAACTTACGGATGCTTCTGGGGTTTTATGTCTTGTCTTTATTTACATATGTTTCTGTTGTTCAATTCCTTGTCGATCATTGTTAAGGAATCTCAGTTTAAGCAATTGTTTTGGATTAGACTCATACAATAAGTAAAGACAGTAAATAATATGGTAGAAATGCAGAATA
Organism: Dysphania ambrosioides; assembly: GCA_026401315.1. NCBI lineage: Eukaryota > Viridiplantae > Streptophyta > Magnoliopsida > Caryophyllales > Amaranthaceae > Dysphania > Dysphania ambrosioides. The sequence continues at coordinate 1,836,616 of CM048663.1, read as the reverse complement.
CCTCATTTTATTTCTTATAATAGGGTAATTCCACAGTCACTTGCAAGATACTCCCTCAAAGATCTATATTTTTCCTGATCAAAATTGGTAGCAGGATATTTGCAGTAAGATGAAGGGAGTTCTAAAGTTCTTTTTAATAAAGAGAGAACTTCAACCGGTGGTATGAAGAGAAGAACTATAGAGTGAAGATAACATATTGACAGTCAGACAGTCAGTAGTATCTTTTTGCTCAGTTTGAATATGGAACATAACCCTTTTGATTCCCTAGTCTGTCAAAACTTTTATCCAGGGTTTTACGTATATCTTAGTTAGTTTTAAGTTTGAAGCTTAACATGCTGAATGAGTTGTTTTTTTTTCTTTTTTACTGATGCTTAAGCTGCTAGTTTATTTTTATAATAATAGTTGACTTTGCATTTGATGGTGCAGTGTTCTTATCAGCCTCTCCCTTTGGATGCAGTATCATTCATAAAAGCACTTCTTATAGAGAAAGGACAACAACCCTGCCTCATGGTTTCATCTCTGCTACCTGCATTGTCTTAGTATAGCTTCAGCAGAAAAATACATCATGAAGCTTCGATTCTCCTTGCTAGAGATTTTTATCATTTTTCTCCAAGTTGCTATTCTTCCACTTATTTGTGCTGACTTAAACTCAGACAGGCAAGCTCTTCTTAACTTCGTCGCTAATGTTCCTCATAGCCGGAAGCTCAACTGGAATGTTGCTTCTTCTATTTGTAATTCTTGGGCTGGTATTACTTGCAATACCGAAGGAACTCGTGTTATCGCTGTCCATCTCCCAGGGATTGGGCTCGTTGGCCCTATACCATTCGGCACCATTGGAAAACTAGATGCGCTTGAAATCCTAAGCCTAAGATCAAACAGCCTCAATGGGAAATTTCCTACTGACGTTGCTTCTTTACCTTCTCTACATTCCTTATTCCTTCAATCGAATAATTTTTCAGGAAGCATTCCAGAATCTCTTCCTCATGGACTAATGGTGTTGGATTTAAGCTTCAATTCCTTCACCGGAAATATTCCATCAACTATCAGGAATTTGGCAAGGCTTATGGTGCTAGACCTTCAAGCTAATTTGCTTTCCGGATCTATCCCTGATTTTAATCCTCCAAGGCTCAAGCTTTTAAACATAAGCTACAACAAATTAAATGGTGAAATACCATCTTCACTTCAGAAGTTTCCCAGTTCTTCATTTTTAGGGAACCCCTTATGTGGGCCACCTCTGGGAAATTGCTCCTTGATTGGCCCATCACCTGCTCCAGCTTCCTTGGTGTCTCCATCAACACTCCCAATTAAAAGCAAAACCAGGAAATTTAGTATAGGTGCCATCATTGCTATTGTAGTAGGCAGCACTGTTTTGTTGTTTCTTGCTATAATAGTAATCTTGTTATGCTGTCTGAAGAGAAGAATTGTACAAGATAGTGCGGCTGATAAAGGTATAGAAGGTAATGTCAAGAAGGGAAAAAATCAGATGCCAAAGGAAGACTTTGGGAGTGGTGTGCAAACAGCTGAGAAGAACAAATTAGTCTTCTTTGAAGGCTGCTCTTATAACTTCGATCTCGAGGACTTACTTAGGGCTTCGGCGGAAGTTCTTGGAAAAGGGAGTTATGGTACAGCATACAAAGCAATTTTGGACGAGGGAATAGTTGTGGTGGTAAAACGACTGAAGGAGGTGGGAATTGGCAAGAGGGAATTTGAGCAGCAAATGGAGATGGTTAGCAAAGTTGGTCAACATCCAAATCTCGTGCCTCTTCGAGCTTACTATTTCTCCAAAGATGAAAAACTTCTAGTTAACGACTTTATGCCTGGAGGTAGCTTAAGTGCAGTCTTGCATGGTATGTATACCTTAACTCTATATTGTCACCATTTTACATGCATCTCTGCTCCACTAGTTAGCTAATAGTCACTTGAAAAGTTTTGATTCTGTTTTACTGGTAGGCAATTTTCAGGAAAGGATGAAGGCCGTGTAACTCTCATTCAAACAGTTCTTGCTCATTTAAGTCTTAATTTGGTTTTCACCACACTATTCAAACAGTTTATGTAAGGCTTTATGTATTTCTGCTCCTTGCAGGGAATTTTCATTTGTGAACTTTTATCACTGATTAGTTTTTGATTACTATACTAAATCATAGCAACAATTAGTCACAAGTATTTGAAAAGTTATGGTGGAGTAGCATATTTTTATGATTATTTTAGATGCATCTGAATATACCAACGCACCAAGAGGCTGCCCTTCACTTGCTAATGAAACTGTAAATAGTTGGTTTGCTGCAAATTATCTGATTTTATTATTTATGTAAGCTACTAGCATTTTCTTGATGCATCCTTTTGCTGAAATTTCAGGCCATGGCTATAATGGGAAGACCCCACTTGACTGGAACTCCAGAATTACAATTGCACTAGGAGCTGCAAGAGGAATACTCCACATCCATTCTGAGGTTGGTGGGAAATTCATCCACGGAAACATCAAGTCCTCCAATGTTCTTCTCTCACAAGATCATGAAGGTTGCATCTCTGATTTTGGCTTGCCTTTATTGATGAACTTTCAAGGCATTACTTCGAGGAGCATAGGGTATCATGCTCCAGAAGTGATTGAAGCAAGAAAAGCCAGCCAAAAATCTGATGTTTACAGCTTTGGAGTACTTCTCTTGGAGATGCTTACAGGCAAAGCCCCTCTTAAGACTAGTCATGGTCATTGTGATGTGATTGATCTCCCTAGATGGGTGCAGTCTGTGGTGAGAGAAGAATGGACTTCTGAGGTGTTTGATGTAGAGCTGCTTAGGAGCCCAAATGCCGAAGAGGAAATGGTGCAGATGTTGCAGATAGCTCTGGCTTGTGTGGCTAGAGTTCCTGATATGAGGCCTAGAATGGAAGACGTAGTAAGAATGATTGAGGAAATTAGACCATCTGAGTCAGAAGAGAGGCCGTCTTCTGACGAGAACAAGTCCAAGGACTCTTATGCCGGCACCCCTACTCCCTGATTCCCAAATGCCTTCAATTTGGACCCAAGTCAAGATCTCAGATAGTCAGATGGGTTATTGGAAACTTGGAGAGAATGATGTATGATTTTCTGATGGCAGTATTACAAAGGTTATATTGATTATTCCTAATTTATGCAATTTTTCTGGGCTTGTGCAACTGTTTGTTGAGCAGATAAGCGTCTAGGCTATTGATTTCAACTTGTCAAGTTGCATTAATGTGAAAATATATGTTATGATTTCTAGCCGCATGAATCGTGCTTTGGCCTTTGGGAATATCTTCTGTTTCTGGGGTTCATACATAATTTAGGAGTTACGATGACTCTATAGTACTGCGCGCTTTGAACGATAAATAAGCATATGAAGTTTATCTTACAGGCCGATGAGGCTTTGGTTGAAAATCAAGACTGGATCATGGGTACTTAAGGTCAGATAGTTTAGTCTCCCACCACTCAACTTACTGAACTAGCATGCACACCTTTGAATTCCAAATAGAAATCGTTCACCTCTCCTAGAGCAAGTATCGTACATCTCGCACAAATTTCTGGTCGTATAAGTGTGTTGGCATTTCTATAGATTTTTTCCTTTGACTGAGGTATATTCTGATTTAATGTCATTAGATGATGGAGTTCTGCGACTAGCTGTATGAAAAAGGTTTGTCTTGAAGTGTCTCATTGAGACGATTTCGTAGCAAAACTAGAGTGTCTTCTTGCTCGAGAATAGGCAGTTCCTTCAAAGCAAATAGTATATATGAGAGACATTTAGGGGTAAGGCATATGTGTCATAGGATCCCTATGGAGTGTCTTGAGGCGCTTCAATGTAAGAGACTGCACCTCTGAATCTCTGAATCTCTGATATGAGGGCTTATATTTTTTTTGAAACATACAAACAACCTAAAAACACTACCCTTTCTTTTTGGCTTTAGTAGCCAGATTGTGAGCAGAACTCACATGAAATCCTCTTCAAGTGTTATTTACTAGTTTTATTACTTAAGTTAGGGTTACAATTCGCAAAGTTCCATCCACTTCTCCTTGTTACTACTACTTCCTGAGTTGTTACTAATTTGTTCTTCTTGAATTGTTTTATTTTGTTATATTTTTTGGCAGCAATTATATATATTCAACAATTTTCTTTCGGGAAAGAGGAGATGGCTTCTTCAAACATTGTTTAAGAACAGACTCATGAAGACTTTGATGTTTATTTATATACATTTGTTTATTTTTAATAGTGGTTTGTAATTTGTTTAGACTTTATTTTGATATGTAATATTTAATTAGGCTTGTTAGACTTTAATTATTTTGCTTGAAAATCAGGTTAAAAACTCAGTGCCACTTTCGGGTCAAAACAACCCAGTTTAAAAAAAATAAAAATCAAGTCAAATCGGGTTGACCCGAACCTAAAAATATCAGGTTTAGGTTAGGGTTTTCAACCCGAAAACTTAAATGGATGTGACTAAGTCAAAAGTAGTCAATACAAACTTGATCCAACCTGATCCGTTTGCCACCCTTAGTTTTAATGTGATAAATGATACTAAATTTGGATATCGATTTCTTGACATAATATTTGGGGAATTGATTTTTTTTTTTTGCAACAGACAAATAACAGAAAATACTACCCTTTATTTTTGGCTTTAGTAGCTAGATTGTGGGCAGAACTCACATGAAATCTAGAAACTTTAAAACAAACAAAAAAATGGAACTTGGCAGCTTCAGCCCGAATGTCTTCCGCCAACGTTTGTAGGTCCTTGTCAGTCCTCCACGGGAACATAATAGCTTGCACAGCACCAGAGCAGTCAGTTCGGATGACACAATTGAATCTTGTTTTCATGGCTACTTGAATTCCTTTCCTAACAACCAACAATTCTGTGTGCAGCGAACAAATCGGGCAAATTTTTTCCCCACCTCCTTCAGTTCTTCTGCCTCTGCTATGCAAAATTCAACCTATCCCAGCTTTAATTGAAGTTCCTACTAAATTCTTCCTGATTTTCTTCCAGGCCCCATGTACTTCAAGACTGTTGAGGTTGTTTCCCTAAAGTTTACCCGACGACCAATAAAGCACGGGAAACTAATATTACATACACTAGCTTTCATCTCTTGGACACATGTTCTACTAGTCAGAGTTTTGCCATCCTTAGCTTGATTGTAACTTTGATACTAATTTTCCAAAAAAAAACTTTGATTACTAGTTCCATTTGCCTTTAGTGGTTATATCTCTTGGCAATCTAATCTTTTTATAGAAAAAAGATTTTAGTGAAATGTAAATCATTGTTATTATTTTGTGGATTAATAGAAATTGAGAGTGATTTTTCACCAAAGTTAATATATTAAGATGTTTTCTTGTTTGAGGTTTGAAAATATTCAAAATGATTGATTTTTTTGAATGTATTTGTTGAGATATTTTCAAATTTAAAATAAACGTATTAAATGTCTACTGGAGTCTCTTAAAATTAAAATATCTATATATAGATGGAAAAAATCAAACAACATGCCCAATGTATGTGAATACTAGTAATTAAATACGACTTTGATATTACCACTACTAACAACAAATCACCAAAAAAAATTGATCTCATACCCCAGTGACATGGTTATAAACTTATAATTACAAAAACAAGGTAATAACGAATAAATTGTCACACGTCGACTCACACATAAATATTTATCTGATTTGACAGCTCTAGTCCTAATTCTCATTAAGTGGGCTATACCCATAAAGATCTAAACCTAAAGCCCACTAGTAAGCCCCATCTTACTTAAACCCCTACTTAAAACCCTATCTCAGCACCCGCAGCTCTCAAAATTCTATATCTCATTGTATGATTTTCCTTTTCCAGAGTCTGTTGAAGTGCTTAATCTCTCTTGCCAGAATTACTTTTCCTGTTAGAATTCTCTGTATTCTGTTTCTTCTCTCTGTTTCTGTATCCTGTTAGATAGTCTTTGCAAATTAACTTTCTGGATTATTATTCTTTCACAGATTTCCTTTTTAATGAAGTAACATATGGCTATGTATTTGCTTTGATGATGTTATATACTCATTAATCATCATCTCTGCACTATTGTTTCTTCTACCCTGTTTATTTTTGCAGATTATAGAGTCATTGACAACTTAGTTCTTATCCTTGTTTATCTTTTTTTGATTATAACTTGATGCCAGTAATTATTTGATAAGTTGTTGCATAAACTTTATGAGTTCATCGTGATATTTGGACGACCACATGTAAAGGGTTTCTTCCTTATGTTGCGCACATCATAAACGAATTTGAGAAGTTGTGTTTTTTAAGCCATTTCAAACAATTAGTGAACTGTCAGTGTCATTCTTGGAGGTTACTATGTAAAAAAGTTAGTTTGATGAGTAGTTTGAGAATGGGGCCTGTGATGATCAACCAAATATTTTGCCTACATTGTCTGATGTAACAATGATAAAGCTTATTTGTGTCTGAGGCCTTAATTTGTCACTTTTCTTGGTTCAAAAGGTCAAACTTTCTGGGGTAGGTGGGAGTTTAGTTGAAAGGCCTGTGATGATCTTTCGATCAGTTTGCCTACATTGTATGATTTTACAGTGATAAAGAAATATGTGAGTCTGAGGCCTTTGCCTTTCTATTGAATATGCTATGTCAAACTTTTGGTGACATTGTGATTGGGATGGTATCACCTTGTCTTAGTCCTGTTTATGTTGAGCAAATTTATTGTCAAGTAGTATAAGAAGTGGTCAGTTGAGCATTTTTTTCCTCTCCCAATCCCACTTATCTTGTTAACAAAAATATTTAGGAGTTGGAAAAGGATTTGCATTCAATGCATCTGCCATTGTAAGGGTTACTAATGAAACCAATGTTTTGTCTAAGAGAAGGGGCTTCTGATGATCTTCCAAAACTCTTGTCTACATTTTCTGATAATACAATGCTAAAGCTATATTTGTGTCTGAGGCTTGATTTGGTCACTTTTCTTGGTTTATTGTCTTTCTCTTCGCTTATCACTTCAAACTCTCAACTAAACAGGACCTGAAATAGAGTACTGTGTATGCAGATGATTGTATTTTATATAGGTTAGGATAGGAGCTATGCGGCTATCACTTTTGAATGTTCTATCAGATATTGTGCATCCCAAAGATATTATCAACTATAGGAATTTCAAATCACAAGTGATGGACAAGCTTTCTGGGAGAGGTAGTACAGTAGCTGTGAGGCCTGTGATGACCTGTCTAATAATTTGCCTACATTGTATGATTTTACAGTGATAAAGGAATATATGGGTCTGAGGCCTTGTTATCTTTGTTGACTTTGGCTGTAGCTTGAATTGCCCATGCTACTCTCTATATAATTGTCTTCTTTATTGGTTCTCCATTTGTGGATATTTTTTTAACAAAATGGATAGAACAAGTGGAAACTGCATGTAATCAAATATTTTATGACTCCATAGAAAAGCCTACATTGAAATTTGCAATTTACATAGTTTAGGAGGCCTGTGATGATCTTTCCAAATATTATGCCTACATTGTTTGACTTCACAGTGAGAAGGAATATCTAATCTGAGGCCTTCTTGTTATGTAATGGTGCTTTTCTTGGATTGTCAGTGTCAATAGAACCCGGTACCTGCTTGAAAACACAATCTTGTGTATTAATGGATCAGTATTTCTTCATCAATCTTTGCTTTACACTTAGATATGTATGGTACCTGAATTTGTTGCCGAACAACATACTCGAAACTTTGTATAAGCTAGTCTGCTCATAATGTAGATGGAGTAAAATTTTATAGATTAGTTTCATTTGAAGTTTTTCCATGCTTTTGTAATGACTTCAGAACCTGCGCTTATATTTTTCATTTAGTTCATCTGTTAATTGCAAACCTATTCTACTGAAATTTCGACATATTTGATATTCCAATCATTTGTCATTACTGGTTTTTTACTGGTAATTTTTTAGCACATTTCTTCTAGCTTCAACAAGGCCACCTTCAACTTTTTCGGACAAAATGTTTGTTTGTGAATAATAGGCATAAAAGTTCACAAGTTGTACGTGAAAAATGGTAAGGTGCTTTTCTTTTGCTGCAGTGTGGTTCTGCGCGGTCTGCAGCCTGCAGGTCCTGATAAGCTTGGATTCCTTGCTCGTGTTGGTCATTGGAGTGCTTCATGATTGAGGATTATGCTAATCATTGTGCATGCCCGGCTTTGTTTTACTAGGGACTCATATAGATTAATTGTACTAAAGATAGTGGATACTCGTGAGATTAGAGTTTCCTGTAACTACAGATTAAGTAGATAAGCGTTGTAGATTTGGCACCATGTAATATTTTAAAGTCGCAGTTATCAAATGAGTTAAGTTGGCACATTTGTCCCCCATTTGTGCCATACCTTGTTACACTGTTAGATATTTAAAACATGATTTTGCAAATCATAGTAAAAAAAAAAAACTACAAACAGGTTTAAAGTTGGCAATGACGAGCAATCCATTATTTATACCTGTAATTTCACTAATTTGTTTTTTTTTTATACTCACAAGGCTTTTCACATTTTGCGCCTATATGCTCCACCTCTGGCCCTAATTTTTTGCTCTATTTGACTTTTCAAGGTCTTAAAATACATTTTTATCTCCAAAACTGTAAGTTAAAAAATTATGATATTTTAAAACATTCACATTGAAATGTAAGATCTCACTCGAATATGTTAATTTTTATGAGATAATAAGAATTTGTTTTCAAACTTTTTAAACTTTAACTCCATAAATAAAAATACAGCAAATCTTAAGGAACATAGGGAGAATAGGCAACGAGAGTGAGCCCGCCCAATTTGACAACTGTAGTCTTGAAATTTGACTCTTGACTTCCTAAAACATTCCTATATACTCCCTCCGTCCCAATTTAGGTGCTACAATTTCTATTCTAGTACGTCCCAAATTATTTGTTACATACCCAAAATAAAAATATTTAATTTACTAATCTACCCACATTTTTGTCCCCATCCCACTAAAACCCTAAACTAACCCATCCAACCCATTCTAACCTACCCCGGTATTTACCCTAATCCTCTGCCTCTTTGCATTTGCACTACTTCTCTTTGTCTCCATTGTTTGCTCCCTTAAAATCGAGCTCTGTCAGCCTCTGTGCTCTCTAACCACTCCATTTCCACCTGATTAATACTCTCCTCATCTCTACGGTTCGTTTGAGACCCGAAACTCGTGATTTTATGCCATCCCTAATTTGAGGGTTTTTTTGAAATTGGGGTTAGAGATACGATTTCATGGAGAAGGGGAATGGATCTTCTAAACCTAAACCAACCTACTTCGGTTTTGAAGAGGATCCCTTACTTCCTAGTGAGATGCTTCGTCTTCAACAGATCCTCCGTGAATTGGCTGCGGAATCCTCTAAGAAATCGGTGGTTGCTCCACCTGAGTCGCCTCCGAACACCACTCCAGAACCACCGCCTTTGGGCTTTGCTTCTTGGTCGGCGTACTCCTACTGGTTCTCTAATAAATTCGAGTAACCTCTAACTCACTCTACTTCATTTGTGGTTTTTTCGTTCTTCACCCATTTTGCATGTGGATATGTGGATCATTCGTTTTTCAATGATTTGGCCTTGTTTGGGGTTTGGATTTTTTTGGGGTTTGGCTTTACTTCATCGATTTGTTTGGGGTTTGGATTTGTTTGGGGTTTGGGGTTTCATTGATTTCGTATGTTGTTTTCATTGGTTTGGATTTCGTATGTTGAGCTTTTTGGGGTTTGGCCTATGCCTATGTCCGTATGTTTGTTGATTTCTTCATCTGCGCTGATTATGTTGTTTTGGGTTTCTTCATCTGTGCCTATGCCTATGTTGATTTCTTCATCTGTGCTGATTATGTTGTTTTGGGTTTCTTCATTTGTGCCTATGCCTATGTTGATTTCTTTATCTGTGCTGATTTCTTCGTCTTCATCTGGTGTCCTGTTGTTTTGGGTTGAATTTGTGCTGGTTTTATGCTCGTTTTTCATCTATTTGTTTGGGTTTACTTTGTGCCTATGGTCATCTGGTGTCCAGTTGGTTCTCTGTCCTGTCTGGTTCTTCATGTTGGTGTTCATGTCCTTTCTGGTTCTCTGTCCTGTCTGGTTCTTCATGTTGGTTCTTCATGTCTGGTTCTTCATGTTGATTCTTCATGTCTGGTTCTTCATGTCTGGTTCTCTATCCCGTCTGGTGTTCTCTCTGGTTCTTTGTCCTGTCTGGTTCTGTTAGTGTTAGTGTTATTGTTCTCTGTTAGTGGTAGTGTTAGTGTTAGTTTTAGTGTTCTCTGTTAGTGTTAGTGTTAGTGTTCTCTGTTAGTGATGGTGTTAGTGTTAGTGTCTGATGTTGTTAGTGTTAGTTTTAGTGTTCTCTGTTGTCTGATGTTGTTAGTGTTAGTGTCTGATGTTGTTAGTGTTAGTTTTAGTGTTCTCTGTTGTTGTCTGATGTTGTTAGTGTTAGTGTCTGATGTTGTTAGTGTTAGTTTTAGTGTCCCCTGTTGTCTGATGTTGTTAGTGTTCTCTATTGTCTAATGTTGTTAGTGTTCTCTGTTACTGTTAGTTTTAGTGTTCTCTGTTAGTGATGTTGTTAGTGTTAGTGTCTGATGTTGTTAGTGTTAGTTTTAGTGTTCTCTGTTGTTGTCTGATGTTGGTAGTGTTAGTATATGATGTTGTTAGTGATGTTGTTAGTGTTAGTGTCTGATGTTGTCAGTATTGGTTTTAGTATTCTCTGTTGTCTGATGTTGTTAATGTTAGTGTCTGATGTTGTTAGTGATGTTGTTAGTTTTAGTGTTCCCTGTTTGATGCTTCTCCATCTTAGGCTGATGTTTGAGGCTTCTCCAGCCTAGGTTGATGTTTGAGGCTTCTCCAGTTTGATGCTTCTCCATCCTAGGTTGATGTTTGATGCTTCTCCAGCCTAGGTTGATGTTTGAGGCTTCTCCTGTTTAATGCTTCTCTATCCTAGGCCGATGTTGAAGCTAACTTACCTGTTTATGTGTTAGGTACCTGTTTTTAAACATGTCATGATATTTGTTGCATCATAAACTTGTTGCTCTTTTACACTAACCATGCTTATACACATGAAAATACATAATTACACAAAATATGATTATCCTTTACACATAAACTTGTTTATACACATGAAAATATGATTATCCTTTACATAATTACACTAACCTTGCTTATACACATTAAAATACATAAACTTGTTATTTTTTACACAAAATATGATTATCCTTTACATATGTTGTTGTGGTACTCCATCATTTGCTTCTTCTGCCATTTCATGCTTATGGCCTTCTTCCACCCAATGTTGACTATATTCAACAAGTTCCTTGGGGACATGTATTGCACTAGGTAACTCACCTCTTTTCTCTAGTGATTGTTTGTTCATATTTGGGATATGATAGTTGTTGTTTCCTTTTACCATTAGTATCTCTCCCATGCATTGTTGTAGAGTCAAGAATATGTGATTAATGAGCTTCAGATTATAATCATTATAAGCCTGTTCCACTGCCTTCACTAGTTGTTCTACTGTGTTGGGTGCTGTTTGTTCCTTCAGTGACTGTATTGCTCTGAAAAACCCTAGATCATTTGCATTTAGATCAGGACTTTGGGGTGGCTGGTTGATTAAGTGTATGTTGAACCCATCCTTAGTTGCTTCTTCC